>JBBBDQ010000497.1:322500-612755 GCA_037127315.1 Ascarosepion bandense
GTGAACTCTTGTGTTTAAGAAATAATTTCATTATACATTTCATACTATAAATAACTAATACTTGTGTAAATGAGATTAATAACATTAATTTTACTAATTTTCCAAAAATAATGTGTCACAAATGTAATTTTATATTTGCATGATTTTTAAAACCAAGAATTAACTCATGGTTACAAATGTGTCAATCTCTTCATACTGGCTGAAAAATTGAAAGATTAAAGAGAACTCAAAGATTTTAAGTTATAAGTGAAAACTGTAATTACTCATAAAAAATTGAAGAGCGTAATACAAATTTTTGTTTAATGAATGTGCGAATGCTGTACAATATGGATATTATTAATTTAGTGCTGCATCATTAAGCAGGGTTGTGCTCCCCAATAACAGTGTTAAAATGGCACATGCTGAGCAGAGTGAGTTGGTGTTTCCTGTATTTTTATGACTGAACTTTTAAATATAAAAGCTGGTTATGTTTTTAAAAAAGAATAACTTCAATTTTGAAACAATTACTGTTTTTGATATGTAATTTTTGTGCATCTGAGTACATTTACCATTAAAAAGAACATTTTCATTTTTATTGAAAAGTCCTTCATTGTGAGGCCCAATATAAGTGGCTTCCAATTCTTGTTATGTAAAACACAGTAAAATTATTTTAACCTTACTCAATTTTCAATCATAAAAAAAATTGAAAGCTCAACATCATGCCTCATTCATTACAATCAAGAGACATAATTATTAGTGCAGTAGACTTGTTTAGCAGGCATGTTGGGCATGCCTGGTACCTCATATGCCTGAAGATTGTGGCTGTCATGAAAGAGTACAATGTGGGAGACAGAACACTAATCAAACTTTGTGTTGATGTCTGCTGCTGAGCATTGTTAGATTGTCAGGTAGCCTGCAAAAAACAACTTTGCTTATCCAGAAGCAGACCACTGAGACTGACAAGGTAAAGCACATCAGTTATGTGGTCTCCCTCCTCCATGCTCACAAGATGAAGCCATTTGCAGATAGGGACTTTGTCAAGAAATGCCTCATTGCTGTGTTGGACCCAATGTGTCCAGAGCACTATTCTGCCTATGAGAGTGTGAGCCTTTCGTTCTGCACTGTTTGTCATAATGTTGAGGACATGTCAGACAACATGCACGACTCACTGAAGACCTGTTGCTCAACTCTTGTTGCCTTCTCCCTTGCTTTTGATGAGTACAACAATACAAATGACAGCCCAACTAGCAGTTTCATTCATGATGTCACTGCTGATCTTCAGGTGTGTGAGGAATTTCACCACCTTGTCCTGCTGCATTGCACCACTACTGGGCAAGACATCTTTTACAACTTGCTTCAGTATGTGAAGCAGCACTCCTTGGATCTCTCACTTTTTGTGTGTGTGACAACTGATGGCACCCCAGCGATGATTTGGGGGAAAAGAAGGGGGCCACCAGACACTCAGCCTATCTACAAGGTGTACTGCATCATCCCCCAGAAGTCCCTCTATCCCAATTCTACCAACCTTGTTGATGTGCACTTGAAGACGTAGACTTGGAATTTTCTGTTAGTGTCAGCACCTCTCTGCAAGAGGAATTTGCCTCCCATTTTGCAGAAGTTAAGTCGCTGGCTGTTGACTTCAAGCTTTTCACTACCTCTTTTGAATTTACCATGACCAATGCACTTTTCCCTCTGCAGAAGGAGTTGGTGGAGCTGTAGTGCAACAATGAACTGAAGACAAAGTTCCACACCTCTTCTCTGCTGTTGTTCTTCCACAGCCTCAACCTACCTTCTAACAATTTTCCAAAATACATTGCACATGTTCATTGTTGCTATGGTTGGAAGATCCTACCCCACCCACCGTATTCATCAGTCATTGCCCCAATTGATTATCACTTGTTTTAAATGATGGTACATAGCCTGGTTGAGCAACACTTTCATTCTTATGAAGATGCCAAAAAATGGGCCAACTCTAGGTTAGCCTAAGATGTGTTTTTCTGATATGGAATTCAAATGTTGCCAAAAAGATGGGGAAAGTAGTGGCTAGCAACAGACAATACTTTCAGTGACTTTTACTAATTTTTGTAAATAATATGTCACTTTTCATGAAAAATCAGTGAGAACTTATCCAAGGTTCTAATATATATATATATATATATATAAGAGAGAGAGAGAGAGAGAGAGAGAGAGAGAAAGAGAGAGAGAGAGACTGTATATAATAAAGTATGAAAATAAAGAATCAAATCTAAGTAAAATAAAATACCTATTATACAATTATTAAAACAATCCAAATATATTATCCAGCATATTTCACAAAGGCACAGCAATGGAGATCAGTAATCTCAATGCACAGATATAAGAGGGTGAAACTTTTTATCTGGCAAAAAAATTTCCTCTATAACTTATTGTAACCATAAATACTGATTTTTAAAATAATACTTTATTTAAAATGTTTTTAAAATGTAAAGCTAAATAAATCTATAAGATCTAGTATTTTTCCTATCTGTTTAATAAAACATGGACACTACCACTAAGGAATGGCTTTCTAAGTGAGTTCCAGAACTGTGGACTAGAGATATAACACTGATCTACTTTATCTGTTACATTGAAAAAAATCACATGACCAAATGACATGAATTTCAAAATGATTTACAAATTATATAAGTATACAGTAGGTACCACCACAGAAAATGCAATGCCTAAGGTTTAAAATTCATTTTTAAAAAAGAAAAACCTTGAAGCTTTTATTTCAGTTTCAAGCTAATAGATTAAATTTAATATTTCCAATAAGCAAAATACTTTGTTCTATTTCAAAAACTAATTAAAATTGAGTGAAAGAGTTATTTGTTTTTGTTTGTTTTGCTAAAATAGTTGATTAGCACCTTTTTTTACTATCATATAAAGTAATTCTCTTTATTAAAAAATCTTCCAAAAATAAAATGTACTTTACTGAAACTTTATTTAAGAAATACTGATTTAAAGCATAATTAAACTGATTTGAAACAAATATTATTTACTTTAAGTTTAAAATATCACAGAAATGCATTTTTTGATACAGCAGTAGCTGTTTATACATTTGACAGCTTAATGACAGATTGATGTTTATCTTAAAAATTTAACTTCTTCCATTTAGGATTGGTAAATAGTTTTTACTTAATAATATGTTAAAGGCTGAAATTAGGAATTTTAAAAAGATATAAAACTTAAACTATTCTAATTAAAATTTCAAAAATGGGGGCATAAGATGAAATTTACCCTACTAAATTTCCCATACTAATCTTTGGCCCAATGCTGACACAATAAAAACAAGATTTTTAACCAAAATTTCCAATGTGTTTGTCTCTAGGTACTGAGAAAATTTGTTATGACACTGATATTTAAAAATAATGAATGTTATATTCAAATTTTGTAAATTTGGTCAAAAGCAAATCTGCTGGCCATCAAGATAATTATATCTTTAGAAAATCAGTTATGAGGAATGTGTTTCTTAACAAATTAATAGAAATCAAGTACTAAAGGTTTACCATTAACATAAATAATGAACCTATTTCATTAAAATTCACAAAAATCTTGTCTTAAAATATATTACATATGAAAAGTTATAAAAGCATTCACCATGAAGAATTGTACCTCCAAATTGAAAATAACTTGTATTGTTTCTTTTCCAAGTTTATGAAATATATCTCTTCTTTAACTCAGTGAAAGCAAAAAAGAAAATCCTATTTCTAAATGACATAGTCCATCACTTAATATTGATTATGCAGATTTTTTTTCTGTTTCACACAAGTTCATTAGGTTGGAAAAAAAATTTATTCAAAAACTTCCACAGAACTACCAAAAATGGATTTTCATATTTTCCTAGTAATTGCTGAGATACATGATTTAAATTACAGATAAAGAAAATGGACAACTAGCTATTTTTAATCCTTTACAAATTCAAACATTTCAGGTTTAAGGAAATAGCAATTATAGTTAAGCTAAATATAAACAATTGACTCTGCTAACACATTGTCATAAAAATTATTAGAGCAAGAAAGTTGCAAATTTCATTATGTCCTGGTAAAGCAATAGTGAACAATATATTTTGTCAAATGTTCAAAAGAACTACTATAGCTTTTAGTTAAGCTTTGCACAGAAATACAATCACTGCAAAAACAATTCACAACAAAATTATCTGAAACATCACAAAGCAAAGTCATAAGATCAGGGGGAATGAAATTTTACTTAACCCTGTTTTAAAACTTGTTACTTTTAAAAGTGAAAGCAATGCAAAATGTAAATATTTATTAGAGCATCTCTTGTAACATATTTCCAATAAAATGTGTGCTGGAAATGTTCTCAGCTCAATCTAGAAGCTCGTTCACAAAAAAAAAAAAAAAAAAATATGATGCTCAGTCATTTATTCAGATTTTGGGAAAGAGCTTCGGCTGATAAGTTTTTCAGCAACCTCTTTTATATTCAATGATAGTTTACACTTGAGAGCAAAAGCAAATAAAAATGAATACAACAATTCAAAATCATTTAAGTTCACCTATATATATAATAAGGGAGTGTCATAAAAACTCAACTTTACAACAGTACCACATTGAAAATCAATCCTTATATGTGTTTACCAGCTTCTTATGTTAACTGCAAAAAAGGTGAATAGTAAATTGTTCTGTAAGTAAAAAGAAAAAGTTGTGTGTGTGTGTAGAAGTAATGAACAAAATCAACCTAACTCAGCTTTCTTTTTTGTGTATGATCTGGAGAAAGTCAAAGGAATAAAAGAATGTAACAAAAGATAAAAATCCAAAAATAACACTAACTCAAATATTAATACCCTCAAAGCAACATGTGATTGCAGTCTCAAAAGTGACTTCGTCAATAATAGAGGCCTACACGTGTGGTGAAATACCTTCAAAAAATTAATATAAATTTCACCTTATTCATTCAAAATTTCACTTTTGGCATTTAAAAAAAAAAAAAAACAGAAAAAGGAAAATGAAACAGGCAATACTTCTGAAGTACAACATTGTTTGAATATTAGCTCATTCTCAACAATGATTTGTTGGCTAGAATGGATTTTTATATAAAAAATCTATTGTCCTATTTTACATACCATAACACAGACAGATTTGTGACATCAGAAATTAAAATTTGCAAAAATATTTTATAAATACATAAAAAAGAAACATGGAAATTCTAAATCAGTACACACCTCTTAACCAATTAAGAATTGGTTAAGCACATAAAATAAATTATAAGTAGCCTTAGCAATATATTACAAAGTTTCAATTTTAACAAGTTGGCAAAAATCCTAATTTATTCATGTGGCATATTTAACCTACTTTAATTTAAAGTTACTATATTATATGTACCTAATAATGTTCCAAATATTTAATACACTTGGTACAAGATATGATTTTCTTGAAAACCCAATATTTTCATGTCTGTTACAAAATGAACAAGATATTTTTCTTGTGATGTTAAATATACTGCTATTTTTTGCTATACATAGTCACAATTGTATGTTCATGCCTGAACTTACTTTTTAGAAAATGCAATAGAAATAAGCAGGCAGTAATGGTTACAGCTGATTTTGATGTCATTTTTAAATAGATGCTTAAAATTATACTTTGCACCAGATGTATAAAGGCACATATAGCTTAAGAATTTAAAAGTAGGTTCTATTTGCTATGTGAATATTCTAAGATTTTATCAAATATAAAATTTACAATCCATTAATTGTTATTTTTCTTGTGAGTTAAAGTTGATATAGATTATTTCATATAAGAACTCAGATTTCCAAATACATAAAATTGCATGCATTTTAATAACATTGTTTATTGTTACTGAAATCAAACATACAAAATAAAATGTTATTTCAAAGTGAACAGGAGCATTTTTAGAGTATGAAAATCTTGAGCAAAAATTATTAAGGAAGCAAGTATCACCTTTTGTGCTTGAGAAATGATGTTAGCTGTGGCCTTTTATTCACTACTATAAGTGTTTGTATTCAATTTTCTTTTTTTTTTTTGGCATGGCATGGTATCCAGTCATTAAGAATGCAATTTATTTGCAATGAAAATCAAAGATATATTTCATAAAAGCAGGTAGATATTGAATCAAAGTTACTACTAATCCAGCACTTTTATTTTCACAAGTTACAGAAATCAATTTTTAGAAAACATTGATTCTGAATTCTAATGGATTCTAATATCTTTTTCTCAGCAGATTGTCACATGTAGAAGACATAATATTATATATATTTTCTTGATTTCTGTTGAAATAAACATAGTAATAGCTATAAAGCTATGTTACTGTAAAATCATAACTTTAGAGAGTATAATTAAAACAAGAAAAAGAGTTCTTGATCAGGTTTCAGTTAAAATTCTAAAAGGAAAGTAAAACTCATTTTCAAGGACAAGTATTTCTGCAATTTAAGCAAAAAATTCTAATCAATGTGAAAGATAGAAACCAAGAGATAATCCTTACTTGTGCACTGCTAGAAGCATTTAACTACTTAGTTCATATTTTGGAAAAAAGCCTCAAGAATCTGTAGTAATAATCAAAATTTGACAAACCCATAAACATTTCACAGCCATGTCAAAAAGCCATGTGCACTCATTAGGTTTCAGGAAAAAAATTAAAAAATATATATATAAAATAGTAATAGAAATTCATGGGCATAATAAAAACACATCAAAGTATAAAAGGATTTTTGAAGCAATTATGTGTGTTATGGTGCAGTGGATATTGACTCGGAATGACAAATCAGGGAGCCGAGTTCAAATTCCAGTTGAATTCCTTGCATTCACTTATGCACAAATACCCTTAGGAAAGATATTAATTTGTCTCTTCCCTCCAGTTATGGATTAAATAATAAAACAGATTGGGTTCTATAGCTTTGGCTGGCAACCAGTCTACCGCAGAAAGCAATGGCAACCTACTTAAGGATAATCTTCTGCCCAGTCAGTCATGTCTCTTTCAAGACATGATTGCCCAAAGCATGTATCACATATGGCACTTAACTGACTGAGTAAATTTTTTAAAAGTTTAGAGTTTGCATCTCCTTAAAGCAAATAAATACAAGACTTTACAACTGGTCATAGTCAAAAATATCAGTTCATCTATATACAAATCTAATCTAAAGGACTTTTCCCTAAAAGCAACAACAGATAAAATAATCCCATAGACAACTAAAATTACTTGCCAAATTCACTAAGTCAGTAATCATGTATTTATATTTCTCCTGTAAACTTAAGTAATGACATTGATTTAAAGAAAATAAAAATAAAAAATGTCCATTTCTGCAAACATTTCAAATAAGATTGTTTACTATGAAAAGCTACATTCACAAAAATAGACTTAATCTTTACATATAAAAAAAATTCTTAGTAAATAAATTGCAGTTTTAAATTTTACCAAAGTTATTAGAAATTTGTAGGTACCACCAAGATGCAAGCTAAAAAAATGTTTTTAAATGTCTCCTTTTTATTAAAATTTTGGTTTTATTTAAAATAGCCTAAAGGTAATCTATAAAGAAAGAAAATAATTTTTATGTATTTCAATTAGGTTTAAAGACATTCTTATAGTCAATTTATCGTCAATCTGCCATTTTAATTCAATAATGATGACCAAGTTTAAAACAATCTGAACATTTCTTAAAAAAATCAAAATTAAGGATTAATTAACAAAATTTTGGAAAAATATTACTTTATGAATAAAACGTAGCAAAAAACATTTTTGAATGTATATTTTGATAACATAGAAAAATGCGCACATGAAAAGTAATGTTCTAAAGATTATAGTAAACCTGGAAAAAAACAGGACAAGTTATTAAACTTGGAAAAGTAAAGTTTCTATGAACCAAAAATTCAAACATTGTTTTGTTTTTCAAAATGTAGCTAAGAAGGTCTCCTACCTAAATCCTTAAACTGTTTGAATTTTGGTTGAAAAGTGAATTGAAAAGTTTCCTAGATTCACTCAATGTCAGACTTAACAATATAATATTCAACCACTGCCATGAGTAAATGATATTAATATTAATAAAAATTCATAAATGATATTATTAACAAAAATTGATAAATTATAACAAAAAATGATACAAGATAACATGATAAATATTGAAAATCGCATTCAAAAATATTTAAAAAAAAAAAAATATATATATATATGCAGTTGATTAAAAAAATACAATAAAAAAAATTGATTATTCATAATTAATTCTGATGATGATAAAATTATAAGTGATAAGAACTGAATTAATGGTGAAGCTTGAAAGCTACCTAGATTCACTCAATGTCAGTGATTGAATTATATATTCTACCTATTGACAAACTTAAGTCAAATAATAGGAGTTAGACCCAAAATGCCCACCTTAAAAAGTAATTTTTTTATAATAGTGGATTAGCATCCTTTTTTTAGTTGTCTTTCAATGTAATTTTCTTTATTAAAAAAATTTTCCATAATAAAATATATTTCTGAAACTTTGAGGAATATTATCTAATTATTTAATGTATAATTAATCTGATTTGAAACATATTATTTAATGATGTGAGTGCTTTTTTATATAATTTTCAAGTACTCAGTAATCTTAAAAATTTAAGAAATATTCTTTTTAATCTATTTTATTAAATTTTAAAAGTTTTGGCTTTAAATTTATTATAGTCAGCACATTTTCTGATAATGTTGGTTGCCTGTACTTAGAAAAAAATGGAAAGTTTATAATAAATACAAAAAATTCAAAATTCTTTAAAAATATTGGTGTGATAATTTGTATTAAGCTTTTCCATTTATGATTAGTAAGTATAGTTTTCACGTAATGATAAAAGGCTCCAAACTTGATAAAAATATTTCATCTTCAAAAATAAAATGTTTTAAAGTTTATCAAACATTTTGATAAAAAAATATTTACTATACTAAAAAACAAAAACAAACTGTTAGCTTTTGTGATTTAATTAAGCAGAAATATCTAAGTATTACTTTATTAAATTTTTTTAATCCTTTTTAGCATGTCTGAAAAGGCTGAAATTAAAACAAAGTTTTTAAAATTTATAACTTTAAAAAACAAAAAATAAAAAAGAAATTATTCTAATCAAAACTTCTTTTTTAAATGAAAACAATTCTTGTAAAACTTCATTATTCATTGAAAAATGATTTTTCTTAAGACAATAGTGTCATTAATATATCTTTTTCTTAATTATAAGATTAATTAAAACCTTTTCTAATTAGTCATAGTTCTATTGCATTTTCTTTTTTACGATTCAGAGCAGATTTTCAGTGTATTTCTGTTTGACAAAAACAAATTGATGATTCACATTCTCCAAGGAGTCCTGCTTTTAACTAATGTAAATATGAAGAATGTGGAATTTCACTTTTGTCAGGTGGGAGCGGGGTTAAGATATAAAAAGTATATTTTTTACCCAGATTTTCTAAAAAAATAAAAAAAAAAATGCATTCATTTTTTAATAAGTCCTGAACATTAATTAAGATCCAACAACTATTTGATTGTAAGAATTTACAAAATAATGTCTTTAATGCCAAAGAGACACTTAGAAATTAATTACTATACTAATTTTTGGCTCATATGCTGATGCAAGGGAAAAAAAAGAGGACTTTTAACCAAAATTTTGAACATGCTAGAAAGGATTAAAAAATTTAATTAAAAAAATACTTAGGTATTTTTGCTTAAAAATCAAATCACATAAAAACTGTAACAAAGTTTGTTTTTTTTATTATTTAGTTTTTAGTACAGCAAATATTTTTTATCATCAAAATGTTTATGATAAAGTTTAAAACATTTTATTTTTAAAGAGGAAATTTTTTTATCAAGCTTGGGGCCTTTTTTCCATCATGGTATGCTCTTTTTCAGAAAATGTTTGGAGTTACCTAAATTGATATCTTTATAAAACTACTAAAACTAGGTTTAGTTAACTAACTTTTAAATTTAATCTTTAAAAATAAAAAGTTTTCCTTTAAATTTTTATTTTAGTTTTAATTGAAAACTAAATGATTAAATTTACTATTTCCAGGATGCAAAATACTTCGGTGTGTTTGAAACAGAAATTATATTGATTGGAATCTAAAATTTCAACATTTAAATTTTTTAGTTTTTTGGCCATCGACACATTTGTAAACAAAAGTTAATTCTTGGTTTCAAAAATCTTGCAAAAATAAATTATATATTTGTTATACATTATTTTTGGAAAATTAGCAAATTTAATGTTAAATTAATCTGATTTACACAAGTATTACTTATTGAAATTTCTTAAAGTCTTGAACTTTCTGACCTTCCTATCACTCGTATTTGACATGTTGATGATAGCTCGACAGATGCACAATAAGTGTATGGCAACCAGGATTGATAAAGTTGTCCAAATTTTTTTTTCTACAAGGAGAAGAAACTGTGAAACACATGACCTTTTTATGTACACCCAGAAATTACCATACAAAAAAAAAAAAAAAAAAAAATACATAAAAATTTTAAATTATTTAAAAAATATGATGGCTCAATAATTTGTATTACACTTTTTCATTTTCGATTAGTAAATATAGTCTTCACTTAATAACTTAACAACCTAATATCCACAAGTCTTTGAAATATTTTAAAAATATTTCTGAATCTTTATAAATTATTATAATTAAAAAAAAATGAAAATTCTTTTAAAAATTTATTTAGTCAAAAACTTTTTTTTCTTCAAACTATAATGTCCTTAATTTATATTATTTATTAAAGCAATTAAAAGCTTATCTAATTAAATAATGTCATAGTTTTGAATTTTTTATTTTACTATTGGGAGCAGATTTTTCTGAAAGAGGGACTAATCACTAATGGTTAAAAAAATAAAATAAAAAAATAGATAATAGATGACTTACATTCTCCAATGAGTTTAACTAAAAACCAATTTTGCGTACAAAATTTAATTTCTGGAAATTTCATGAATTTACGTGAAGGTGGGGGTAACATACGTAAAATAAGATTTTTTTTAATGATTTCAAAAATAATTTCATTCATTTGTGAATAAGTTCTGAAAGTTTCAATAAAACCTAACAATTATTTGATTTTTTGCAAGAATTTCCAAATTAATGTTTGTCACCAGAAAAAAAAAAAACTGAATTCATGTAAATATTACATTTTCCATTGTAAAAAAAAAAAAAACTCTCGTAACGATTTCGCTACCTGCTAACGAAAATAAAAACGAGATTTTTACCAAAATTTCAAACGTGTTAGTAGGGATTAAAAAAAATTAAATAATTATAAATTCTTTGATGCTTTCATTTTAATAACTAACAAATATTTTAATAGAAAAGGATTCGTTTTTCATTTTTTATTAAGTTTAAGACTTTTTTCTTCCATACTATGCTGTTTTTCCAGCGATTTAGTGGAGGTCAAAATCCCCACCCCTTCCAACAATTAAAAAGTATTCACGATGTATCCATTCCAAAGTGAGGAAATAACTGTCCGGAAAAAAGAAAAAAATCCAGTTTTCTAGTAAAATAACCTGTTCAATAGACAACTCATTCATTAATGAATAAGTGCTGAACATCTCATTTCAGATAGTTTCCTGATTTTTTTATATTTTAATAAATAAAAAAAACAATTAAAAAAAAAACAGGGAGTAGCTTTTTGTCTTTTTTTGTTTGTTTGTGTGTGTGTGTGTGTGTGTGATAACTGTTCTCGATCAACAACGACAGTTTGTCGTGAGAATGAAACAGTGAAAAAAAGCATTTAATTTTTTAACTTAATATTTGCTCACTTCAAAATTTCAAGTGGGAAATTATTTTTTACAATTCAACATGTTTTTGTTTGTCAGATTTAAAAAAAATTCAAAGAAATCATTTGAGCAAAAAGAGTTAAAAATTGAGAAAAAAAAATCAAAATTGATAGAAAAAAAAGTAAGTCAAATGATGATAAGGAATAAAGCCTATTTTAGTCATAATTACTACAAAGCACAGTCGTCTCATCATTTGATAGATTCGAGTTTTAAACTCGTGCCCTAAGAACATTCATAAATTGAAACTTTTTATTGTATATTTATTTATTTAGACTAAAAAGTTGAGCTTTGTAAAGAAGTGTTAAAAAAAACAAAAAAAAAACAAGCAAGCATAATAAGCACGTACACAGAGTGAGTACTGAACTCGTGATCTAGATCACTAGCAACTTTTTTTACTGTCTTCGAGTTAGTTTAAGTAAAAGTATAACTGTACAGACTACTTAAATGTCAACGCAAACACGCACAATAATTGTTGTTGTTTAAATTTGGCGGGTGATCTTACATGAAACTCTTCGAGTTCAGTGACAGTGAGTGTGTACTGTCGTGTGTACTTTTTTTTCGTTCATTCATTCTAAGGCAGAAAAAAAATAGTGTCTAAATCTGAATCACTTTTTTTTTTATTTCATCAAGTTAAAACTTCAAAAAGGATGTGTAAAGAGAAAAAGATTATGCATTCACTTTTTAGCAATGATTGTTTAAATAAATGTTTTGATCTTTTTGATTGTTCCACAAATTCTCTTAAACGAAAAAAAAATGCTCTCTACTACTGATTCATAACACTGGTGGAGTGTGGATCAGAGATAGTGAATTAATACAAAAACATTTAAAGACAGCAACCAATCGAACATTACTAGAGAAAGTGTTAGGTAGTGATAAAAACAGAAACACTGGTTTTTTGTTTTTAAAGCAAAACCAGTATCTAAGTTTAAAATTTTTGTTCAAACTGATTGATAGACGACAAAATGTACACATTGTTAAAGAACCTGGGTAAGTAGATCAAAAAGAAGTTTTTAGAAGTATTTGTTGGTATTTTATGTTGTTTAGGCAACACTTAGCTAAAAATAAGCGAAGTAAGTCGAATCATTTTGCACGTAAATTAAAAGAGGCATTTTTTTACTCATTTGAAGACATCATCATGAATTATCTCTCAGAAAAAACAAACGCTATAAAAGCAAAAAAAAGTACATTTTTTAAAATATTTCTTTAAAATGTCCTAGGCTAAAAAAAGTCACCTACCAAGAAACAAGCAGCTCATAAAAAGCTGCGCCTGAAAAGTCAAGAAATGAAATGTAATAACTTGTCACAAGTTGTGCATAATTAAAAAATAATTTGAAAAAACCTTATTAATTTCAAATATTCGTAATTAGACGTATGTGAAATGATTAACAACACTACAGTTAAGCATCAAGTAGATCAACACTCAGTCAACAGTTATCAAAAATGAGTCATGAAAATTTGTCAATGTCATTAACAATCATTGTCATTATTTGTTTTGTAGCTGCGAATTAAAGAGGCTTTTTTAAAATTTATGACATTATGATAAAAAAGTAAAAAATACGTGTTTTAAATTTTATTTGAATTAAAAAAAATTCTAAAAACTAAAAAGGTATAAGTATTTACCGACTTAATTCAGTTCACAGTTTATTTAAGTTTACGACGTGACTCACTAAAAGACTTTAAAATTTTCCAATTCAAATCAATGATTAATAAATTGAGATTCTGCTGTACGATTAAAACGGCAGTTTCTGAAACCAAGGAAAATAGAGCAATTTAAGCACAATAAATCTAGTTAGGTATCTATCAACTCCTGTTATCAATGACTTTAAAAAGTTTAAAACTGATTCAATGAAACGGTAACAATGAGATTTCAATTTAATTATGTCAATGTAAATTATGTCATTTTATTAAACAGCAGCACAGATTCTCTTATACAAACTACTCACTTCCCTTACCACTCTCAGTAAGTAGACAATGTTGAAGTTCTCTAAATAAAAATAAGTTGTATACGTTACGGTTGAACAAAGATGGTTCTATTTTTTTATTTTATGGGTTAAAAAGTGTGTCGAATCGATAAACCAGCAGCATTTTCACTTGAAAATTGAACCCAGTTGTAAAAATCTTGAAGCATAATCCATTGAAAAAATAGAAGTTAAAAACAAAAAAGGGGGGGATAGAGAAATAAAGACTAAAGAGAGATTAAAAAATTAAAAAAAGAAAACTTTTTTGTTTTGAATTTCAAAGAATTTTGTCTTTTGTTAAAGTTAAAACTATTTTTCTCAATTAATTCCATTTACTGCTTAAATTTACATTTAAAATATTTTTTTTTTTTACTCCAAGCTTAAATGTAATAAATAAATTATTTTGAAAAATCTCTGCCATGTACCAACACTTTTGCTTTATCACCAGAAACAAAAGAGATGTAACAAGCGACTAGGCGCGGCATTTCAAATGTAATTAAGTAAAAAACAAAATGCAAAGTTTGTTTTTTTTTCTTTCTTGGAGAAAGAATTTGTCATTCAGCCCGAAGCAATATGTTGAAGAAAAAATGCCTCTACTAGAGAGAGACCGAGATATGTGTCTCTAAAGTACGTATGCATTGATGCAATGCAATGTTATCGCTTTTTGTTTTGTTTTGTTTTGTTTTTTTCTCTGCTAATTTCGTCAATCGTTGTGATTATCATTTCATCATCAACAGTATTATTATTACTTCTTTGTTGCAGTCTTGTGCACGTTTCTTTTCTGGTGATGCCTATCCCTAAGCCCCCCTCTCCTTGTCTTTCTTTCTCTCTATGCTGAGAAAAAAAGCTAATGCAGGCGGAAGTTTGTTGCGCTCACTTTCTCTCGCGCTTGTTCTTGTTAATCCCAAGTAAAGATTTATCAAGGCAACCAGGTTAATCCTAACACTGACGACATAGCTTTTTTCTCTTTTCTTCAACATCGACCATTTCTTCGCCCTTCCCCACTTTTCTCTGTACACTCTGTGTGCGTGGGATGCTGCCCTAGCCAGGTCAGCAGGTGTGACCTAAAAAGTCAGATCATTTTTGCTTTTTATGTTTTTAAACTTTCCTGGTTATTTTGACCACTTTAATTTAAGTTTCCTATTAATTTAAAAAGAAACACTACGAGAGTGAATGGAAGAATACTAGGCTCCACACAAAGACCCTACATAAGTTTAACAAATTTGGTATTATTATTATCTACTAATTCGCTAATTCACAACCAAGTAGAAATAAAATAAACAGTGGTAGTTTTATTTTATTACTATATTACGACTACTACGGTTACTACTACTTACTGCTACAAACTACTCCACGAGAATTTGTGATCGATTTTTTTTTTTACTGTTTAGGCGGTGTTGATTGTCGACCTTGCTCGTAGCCCTAACAATAATAACGCTAACAGAAAAATGTATTGTTTGTATGAATCATTTTAAAAAGTAGACACTGGGAATTCGAGTTAAAGAAGAAAAAAGAAAGAAATGCATAATTTTTTAATTTTCATTTTTTAAATCCTTTTTCTAGCATAAAAAGTAAAAATCGTGTAAGAAGAGTTCTAGGACAATCGTTAGCCTTATTTTCAGTTCTTTATTTTTCGCTGTTCTACCATTTGTTTCTCTTTCTTTTGGCAAACTCGATGATTTAAAAAAAAAAAAAAAAAAAAACTATAAAAAACCAACAATCTCTTTCACACTCGTTGGCAGTTTTGGGTTTGGCAAACTTGGCGGAAGGTATCATGTGCCCTAGTGACCCTGCGATACAAAGAAATACGGATACCTGTGTGTGTGTGTACTGTAAATTCATAAGGAATTTTAGTTGTTTGCGTTAGAAGACACAATCTGTCTACTCTCTACTTAAATTAGGAAAAAGTCAGAATTATCTTTTACTTAGTTTTTAGGGCTATAAGAAGTGGTGAAGGACAGCTGGTATTTTTCCGGGATTTGCTACCAATAACTTGCATATTTTTTGTTCTTTTTAATTTTTTATTTTTATTTATCGACATTTTAGTTACCGACATCGCAGTATTTTTCGAGAAGGAACAGCATTTTTGTTGTTGTTGTTGTTGTTGTGAATGAACTAGGTTATGCTTGTTTGTAGAAAGTAACATGATTTTTTTTTTTGTTTGCTTTGTTTTGTTTTTTTTTGTTTGTTTTTTTTCTTTTTGCGATGGTGCTGACGATGGCAATGTACGAACGAAGAGCTTAAAGGGGATACAGTTGAGTAAAGGAATTGTCTTCTACTAGGGCTGGGAAGAAGACAAGCGAAAGAAGAAAAATGTAAAGCCCATAAAAGTTAGTGAGGAGGGATTTAAAATGAGACGGTGGTGATCATCACCTTCGTCGACATTATCATCATCATCATCATTGTCATCCTGATGGTCGTCATCAGGTAAAATATATGGCTACTTTACTTTTCCTATTGATTTTGCGATGCAACCCTCTCTTTCTATCTTCATCCCTCTCACTGTTTCCCTTCTCCCTCTCTAGTTGTTATCTCCTTCCAGACAGACAGACGGCATGACCCAAATATCCGCGGTTGTCTCTACACAACAACAACAACAGGCCTGAAACTCACATCATCATATATACAACAAACAAAAAACAAACTTCGTTTTTTTGGGGTTTTTTTTCTAAATATGATCGATTTCCCGACAATCGTAAGACTAGAAAAAAATAGAAATAATCTATATAACATCGTGTACCTTTTCGATTTATTTCTGTCCACTCGTTCAAAATTTTCTGGTCATTTGTGGGGGGGGGGGGGGGGGCACTTCATTTATTTAATAATCAGGTTGAATATTGAAGAAGAAGAAGAATAGGTGAGGAAAGTGGGTGATGAGAAGATAGGTAGTGTAGACAGAGAGGGGGAAGAGAGTTAAAGTGAAAGGTAGAAAGATGGGGTAAAAAAAGAGCTAAGGGAAACTAAAGGAGAGGAACAGGATAAGAAAGAGAGTCAAGAAGACGAACAAGCAGACGATTTGGCAAATAGAGATTACAAAATTTGAAATAAAGTGAACAATTTTAAAAAATTAAACAATGAAAATGAATAAAATACTAAAAGTGAAGTTTCAATTAACTTAAAAGAACTTATTAAATTAAAAAACAAACTATTTTATACTTATTTTGTTTCACAAAGAAAGAAATGTCATTTTTACATTATTTGAACACAAGGTAAAAAAAAATATTATTTCTCTGAAGGTGAAAATGAAACAAAAATTAAGTAGGCCAAGATCAATTTTTTAATTTAAGAAAAAGAAAAAAACATTGTTAGAAATAATTAAATTAAAAACATTTTCTAAAAATTGATTTTTGAACATTTTTTAAAGTAAAAGAATTTTTCATCAACAGGAATGCTAAGAGGGGAAAAAAGAAAAAAACTGATTTTTTTAAAGTTTTAAAATTTCTAAAAAAAAAACTTAAATTTGAACGATAAAATTGACTGAGGAAAAATATAATTTAAAAAATTTTTTATATAAATAATAAATTATTAAAAAAAAAAAAGAACAAGCAAAGAAAAGGAAAAGGAGTAAATCTTGAAGAAGAAATGGCACTGTATTTTTTTTTATCATAAATTAAAGAAGATTGGAAGTTTTAAGAAACAAAACAAAAAATAGGAGGTTGTCGAATAAAAACATTTTGTGATAGAAAATGAAAAATAAAAAGGAATTGCATAACTTACCCCAATTGTTGTTATAATTATCACACTGGAGGAATATGGTTTCCTGGAGAAAAAAAGGGACAGGACAGATTCCACTCCAGATTGGACTACAAACTGACCAAAATATTTAATTCTTTCCTTTTCTTTATCCAGCTATATATTCTCTCTCTTTTTTATGTTTTTTTTTTTTTTCATTCAATGACCATTCTTTTTCTTATTTGTTTTCTTTTCAGTTATTTTTTCCTGTTCTTTCACTTTTCTTTCATAAAAAAAACAAAAAAAAACTGTGCGTCTTCAAACTGCACATAATCCTTTTTTCTTTTTCTTTTTCAAATTAAGACTCCAGGAATTTTTCGCTTTTTTTTTTCTTATTTTCCACTTATAAAATAAGTTTTAAAAAAATCTAAGTATTTTTTAAAATTACAGTATTGAGTACATTACATTAAAAACCTATTTAAGTAGAATAGATTTACTTTTTTTTTTTTTTTACATATTGACCATGGCTTCTTGCGTTCCGCATGTCTATATGAAAATACGAGCATGAATATATATATATATATTATATATATATATATATATATATATATATATATAAATTTACATTTGGTTGATCGAGACTGGGAATAAAAGAAACAGACTTATTCAATGTTGTAAGGTGAAATAATAATAGTAGTAGTAATAAAAGCAATAACACTGCAGTTTGAGTTGTAGTAGTAGTAGTAATGTTAACACTAGGTTTTCAAGATAACAATAATAGAAATTAGAAGTAATGGTGGAAGAAAAAGTGTCTGAAACAAACAGAAAGCCGTTGAAACAGCGAGAAATTAAATATTAAGAAATCTAATAAGAGAAACCATTAGTAAAATGCGTTAGAGCGGCCTCCACTATTTCGAGGTCTCCTCCTCAGGTCGGCCTTGTCTGATGCTCCTCCTACCCTATTAATAGCCCACTCACCCTCACTCGCTTTTCTTTTTCTCCCTCTGTTACTTTGTATATCTCCTCCTCATTTAGTTTCTCTCCTCCTACCCATGCCCACCTTAGTGTTTTCCGTAACCTCGTGTTCGGATTGTAACCCAGATCCGAGCAATGCCCCGGTCGATCGCCCGCCTTCATCATCCGACCAATTTTTTTTTATCTTCTTCATCACATCCTTTTAGTTTTGAGGTGTGTTTTTCTAATCTTTCTATAATCATAACGATTTCATATTTATCTCTTAGTCTTTGTGGTCACACTTTACGTGTGTGAATGTGAATGACATGTAAGTAACCCACACACCATTACCCCGATATTATTTAAGACCAGAAGACCTAAAATGACAGGTCAATGAATATATCGCCCATTTTCTTAGAACAAAAATAAGTTGCGTATGCTTTCCTGCTCTCTTTCTCTCTTTCTCTCTCTCTCTCTCTTTCTCTCTCTCTTTCTCTCTCTCAAACATGCGTATCCTTCAAACAGTTGAGTACACTCTCTCTTCTTACCTCAACAATAGACTTTCTTAGTTTCTTTGTCTCTCTCTGTACAATTACTTGTATTTCTACTTACTTACAAACTCTTCTTTCTCTTTCATACACACCCATACTCGCACTTTTCTCTTTTTTTCTATCTATCTATCTATCTATCTATCTATCTATCTATCTATCTATCTATCTATCTATCTAGCTATCTATCTATCTATTCATCAGTGTGTTTTAGTGTTTATCACGTACAAATTCGTTCTCTTCTTTTTTTTTTTTAATTTTGCTCATATAAAAAATAATTTATATTGTCTCGGAAATATACGCATTCTCTTTTTTTTTTTCTTTTTTTTTTTTTGCTATGAACTTTCATTCGCTTCTATCTGTCCACTCGCTCTACACATTCATACTCACTCCACTCACACCAGAAAAGTTAATAATAAGCTAACCTAAATGAAACAATACGGGCATTTTGTCCCCTCTTCCCGTTTTATTTTATATTTTTTCACTATTTCAGTCTTCTAATTTTCATTTGAAATGAAAATAGCTTATAAATAAAAAGAGTAAGTGGGTGGGAGTTCACAGTGATGGTCAGGGGACCATTCTTACATGCTGCTGCTGCATGCCTCCATCAACCATTCCGAAGCCACCCTGGTGTCAATAATACACTCATGAGGTACACCACACGAGCAGTGTATAAAAAGATACACATAACGTTCCAGAATGTATTGTAGATTTATTAATAATTTTTAGTGTTGAAAGGGATTTTGTTTTCAAAGAATGTACTTTAAAAATTTAGACATGTTAATTTGGTTAGCTTAACGGGCGACCTGTAGGTCAGAGAATTGGGCTCGAGAGAATGAGTAGGGGCATGAGATTTTGATTTGGTTTCTGTAAGTGTTGTGTGTGTGTGTGTGTGTGTGTGTGACAATCCCTGGTTTATGTTCGCGCGTGTATGTGTGTACACACTGCTGTGTTTCGTACAAACACGCACCACTAGCCGCCAAGCTGGTCAGTATGTCAGTTGTAAAAAGTAGAACAAGTTAATAACAAGAGAAAGTGTTAGGGATATAAAATAAAATGAGAGAATTGCTGGGGTGGGAGGGAAAGATGAAGAAAGCAAACGAAGTGAAAAAAGAAACGGGTACTAGAAAAAAAAGATTAAATGAGGACAGTAAATGGGTTTGAGAGAGAGAGAGAGAGAGAGAGAAGGAAAGGTACAAAATATTAGGAAAAGGGACCGTAGAGAAAAACGAGATAAATAGCAGGGTTTAAAAAAAAAAAAAAAGGATAAGGAGAACGAAGAGTTGCTAGCAACACGACAGAATGGTCCAGATGTTTGTTTTTGTTTTGTTTAGTTTTTTTTTTATGTCAGTATGTCAAGCTGGGCTTCAGGCGATCTATGAAAATGAGAAAGAAAAAAAAGAATAAGGAAATTAGTGTGAACAGAAAATTTCTCTCTTTCCCTCCTTCCCTCTCCCCTCTCTCCCTCTCTTTCTCTCTCTCTCTCTCTCTCTCTCTCTCTCTCTCTCTATATATATATATATATATATATATATATATATATAGTGATGATCTCTACAGTAAGGCAAGAAATAATCCACCAGTCCACTCCAGTGTAAGGAAGAGGTTTAAGATTTATATAACTTTAGTTTAGCACTAACAGTTAGTGACTAACTTGATATACGTTTTTTACAGCCAAAATGTGTTCAAATGGATATAAAGAAAAGTGCATAGTTTGTTTATTAAAAAAAAAAAACAACGTTACACACACACACACACACACACACACACACACACACACACACACGTCTTAATAGAGAAATAAGTAGGTTGTGGTTCCTAGTGATCGCGGCATCAATAGCATCTTTGCATGTTATGCTACGTATGTAAGTAATGTTGTAAGTGTAAAAAAGATAAGTAAAAATAAGTGAGAAAAATTAAACCTACTGCTGCTCTGTTGGGTTCCAGGGTTAGGTACATGTTGTCGAGGCAGTGTGCCAGTCGTATACATGGATACATGCGTGTATGCAACTATATTGCATAACTGAGACATCGAGTGTCTCAGACATAAAAAGAGAGAAAGTGAAAGAAAGGGTGATGATAGAAGGAGAAATAGAGAAGAAGCAACAACAATTAAATGTTTCGGTTTGAGTTTAACATTTGCAATGCACATATACAAGGTTGAAATAGACAACAAGGCGATGAGCCTCTCTGGAAACTCAAAAAGGAAGGACACCCTGACCACAGACGAGCGAACTGACAGACAGGCATCATACCAACTCTGACCTGATGATGATGGACGTGGTAGTGGTGATGGTGTGATGATGCTGTCATTGGTGATAACAGATAATTAGGTGCTGTTAATATACAGACAGGTGGAGGTGTTGCAAATATCGTTCGTAGTGTGAACGTAATTACTACAACAGTATAAAAGCAGACGATATATTTGAGACCTGTATCAAAACAGAAACTAGAAACAGCATCAATCAATCAGTCAGTCAGTAAAAATCATCATAAAGAAAGAGTAGAGGAGGGTACGATCGTGATGATAGTGATAATCATAGTGCTGCTTACGATGATGAGGTTGACCAAAGTTGATGAAGACGATTATCTTTTAGTGGTGAAAACGAAGATATCGATAACGAAAAAACATGTTGATTAGGAAATTAATAACGATGACGACAATACTAAATTGTTTTAACTTTAATGATGATGATGATTGCTAAAAAGAGGATCGACCGATATTTTTTTTTCTTTTTCTCTCGCTTTCTAGCTACGCTGTTGGATTTAACAACCAGTCTAAGCTGCAATATATCGACCGAAATTCCAGAAGCCCCAGAAAAAATTAATGGCAGCAACAATGGCTGGGGAATAAATACCCTTAAAATTGAAAATATCGTTTTGTTTTCTAGTTTGTGGTTTTGTTCGTATTATAATATTCAGAGCTTTTTCTGAAATTCTCTTTCTGGAAGAAAGGGATATAGTACAAATAAACTGAAATTATACAAGTTAAAAGTTCAAAATAAGAAAAAACTTTACAAATTAAATAAAACAATAACTATTCAATATTCAGTCGTAAATAAAAACAAGTTTAAACTAATGAAACATTTTTTTTATCACGACAAAAAAGCAGAAAGCTGACTGAATAATTCATGAAAAAGTTCACACATTTTTTCTAAGAATTTCTTTTTAAAAATTAAAAATCAAACAAAAAAGCTATATATTTTCTTATTTTCTTTTTTTTAAAATGTTTTTAATCTATTCTAACAGTTAAATTGAATTATAAAAAATATTAAATAATTGATTGAGAGAGCTTGTTTTATAAAACTTTCAAATATAAAAATATGGCACGCACATGATATATGCATTTTATCAATTATTTACATTAGCACAAAATCAAAAATCAAATGTAAAAGAAAAGTAAAACAGACCTTTCTTTCCAGACACTTTTTTCTACTTCCGCGCAAAATGGTTATTGTATGGAGGTCACACACACACAAACACACACACACACACACACACACACACACAACATATATATATATATATATATATATATATATATATATATATATATATATATATATATAATATCAATTGAATTGAAAGAAGTCAACATCCTTTCTGCCTCTCTTCAAAAATCAACTTGATTGTCTAAATCATAAAATCAAACTCCACTCTAATTAATTAATGTAGCATTTGCGACCCGAAAAATCCTTTTTATACCTAGAGAGAAGGAAGACTCTATAGTTCTGATTTACAAATTTTGATTTATGTTTGCATACAAAAATTTATAACTAGATTTAGAAAGTGCCATTGCTGACGGATTGACAAGTAAAAGTTCTTTCACATGATACCAAACTCTCTCAATTTACTCTGCATATAATTAACATATATTCAAAACAAAAGTCAACAATTCATTCTCTAAAAAAATCATAATACGAAACATTTGTCTCAATAACAAGACTAGTATATATATATATATATATATATATAGATGATAGTACTTATTTTAAATAGGTAAATAAATTTTTAGATAATTTATTCCTAATAACTCTATGACTCGTTTTTTAGAATTATTCCCTTTCCTTGTGGTGTATAATATGAATGAATGAATACAGACAGATGAACAAACAAACGAAAAAAGAAAAATTCTTAAAGTAAAAAAAAATAAAATAAAAAACATACGAAGATATAAGTCACCCAGAAATGAAATGCTCTTCTCTTCTCTCCCCCATCACTTGTATCGTGTGCATGTCTATAAATAAACAGAGGATGCATATTGCGTGGGTTCAGTTCTTCTTCCAAGCAATACTTTTCTCTCTGCTGCACGATGCAAGCTGAATTTAAATTCTCCCAGGTAAAATAGCTAAATAACTGGACTTGTAACGCGCTCACTCGTGTGTGTGTGTGTGTGTGTGTGTGTGTGTGTGTGTGTGTGTGTGAGAGAGAGAGAGAGAGCACGGAGGTGAGGGTAAAGTAAAAAAGAATATTGATTCTCCAGTTTCTAGAATTTGTGATATGCGTAATTTACCCACCAGAAACTATATTTTAACCCACTAAAATGTGAATTATGGTGCCAGTCTATCTAACTGTGAAATAGAATAGATAGATAGATAGATAGATATGAATAGACATAGATAGATGAAGAGATGGATAGATAGATAGCTAGATAGATAGATAGATAGATATGAATAGAGATAGATAGATAGATATGAATAGAGATAGATAGATAGATAGATAGATAGATAGATCTGCTGAAATGTGATGATAATTAAATTGAAGTACTTTTTTATGAAAAAAAAAAGTTTGCACAAAAATGACAACACCGATTACAAGAAAAATTCCTTGAAAAACAAAAAAAATAGTTTTTTTTTTTGTTGTTTTTTTTTTTTTTTGCCGATTATACGCGCAACACTTACAGGAAACACATGCAATGCATAGAAAGGAGAAAAATCGGAATACATCAAAATCTCTCTCACTCTCCTCTTCTGCAAGTCTAGACTTTACAAGGAAAGTGCTGCAGACGCCACACGCTGGCACGTGTGTATTATTATTTGTTCGCAGCACACATTATTTTACACTCTCACCCAGCCAGTCAACACACGTACTGCATCCTCCACCCACACCCACTCGGTAACAGACACACCCATTTTTTATTTTAAATTTTATTTCATCAACCTTTTTTTTTTTCTATTTAGAAATGAAGAATTGAATTTTCAATAAAATGTCTACAACGATGTGAATGACGTAACAGAACACTGATGACGGTCGGTTCAATGCAATGACTTAATTTGACTGAGAAATTCTTGAATGACTTGGTTGGTGCCTTTCGGTTCGAACACGGGCGGAGCTAACCTAACTTCGGCGTTGTAGCAACTAAAACTGACCTGTTTCAATGTCACGGAGACCTGCAGACCTTCTTCTTCTTAACAAAAAATTAAAAAAAATAAAAACGTGTACAAGTCTTTCTAGTTATGTAACCTCACAAAAATCAGTATTATGTATAATTTTACACATTCATGTGTTTTACTTAAAATTGGTATCTGGTTTACGAAGGTTAACAAATTTCAAATCACATATTTGACTTGACTAACATTCGAAATGTTAGTGTTACTACTGTGACATAGTGTGAATGTATTGCACCAATTTATTCACACGCTTATTAAAATTTTAAGACTTAGAATCATGACAAGATAACAATAACATTAACAAAAATACCTGAAAATTTATGGTGTAGAGACTGAAATGAACGTCATATCATGTTCCAAATAACCATAAAGAAAAAAATTGCACATTCACATGAACAAGCATTTCCTTTAAACTTCAACAAATATTTTTACATGCCGTCTTTTTTGCAGTCCCATACCCGTTCGGCGTTATTTTTCAACCACGCGCGAACAAAGTTACACAGCACATCATCATCACACACGAAACTCAGGTTATTCTCAGAGAATCACACAAACAACACAGTCTTTGAGGTGCTGAAAAGTTTTTTACCGACCCATTTCTCAAGACCTAACCAAATTACTATCTTAATTCTTTTGAAATCGCTTTGTCGGACCAAAAACAATTTTCAGTTTTACCTATTCCTCATCGTTAGACATTTTTTTTTTTTACACATATGCGAATGCACACCCAAATACACACAAACATACATACAGACCAATATTGCACAACAGTCAACCTCCACCCACTCACACCATAAATGAATTTTCCTGTCCCAAAAACGTTTTTGCATTCCTACAGACAGACTATTGATTTTACATACTTACTTAGCTATTGCTTTTTAAACATAATCTTGAACGTTTTTATTTGTTCGTTTGTTTGTCTTTTTCCTAAAAACCCCACCCGCCTCCGTTATGCACATGACGTAAATTATCTTTACAGAAACCGAACGCAAAGGAAGGATATAGGTTAACTCATGTGTATGCAAATGTGCGTGCGTGCACAACATCTTGATTTTCATTCATTGTCGTCAAGGTGCTGATTCAAGATTTTGATATGTATGTAGGGACGGCACTGAATGTTTTGTGTTGCAAGAACAGAAAATATGAAAAACGCTGACAAAAATATCCATCTCAGTACAGTACACTTAGTCACTTGGTAATCATTCTTTATTCTTTTTAGAGTTAAAAAAATCAATGCGTTTAAGTTGGTCTTATAGACTCAGTCTAAAATTTGCTATACATAGTCGAAGTCGATCAACGATAAAGAAAATTCAGTTAATTGACCTGATGACCGTTGACTGCTAATGTCATCTTTTCCCCAGAGCTTCTCACCTAATTTTTCATGTGTGGAAATGCATTCAGTTATATAACTTAAAGTTTAATTATTAATATAGATTTTCTCCCTTTTCTGAAAACGTTTGCTTGAAATATAATAAATCTTGCATCCGGTCCGAGAAATCGAAACCATTTCATTGATGCCGCTCGCTGGTAACGTTTTAGTATTCGTAAGCTCGTCATATGGCTCGTGGCCAGCCTCCAGCCCGTCTCCGTGTGGCAGTTTGAGCTTATTTGTCGTCATTGCGTTTAGATCTCATCGCTAAATGACACAGCGAAATTACTTGCTTTCCCTCTTTTTCTTTCTTTCTTTCTTTCTTTTTTCTTTCTGTCTTTATTTATTTAATCTGATTATTTTACGCTTACCAACAAGAAATAATAGAAATGAAGCAGAGGAGAAAAAAAAAGGAAAGAATTTTTAAAAGTTGAAACCTCAGAGACACAGTTAATGGGAGTAAACAGGCGGAGGAGGAGTTTACATGAAGCGTGGTGCTTGCTGCTGTGTGCGTGTGTCTGTCTTTAGAGAATGGCACACGCCAAGACAGGGGAGGGGAAGAAAGAAACGGGTCACTAGGGACGCCAAGCTGCCAACAACCCCAGCAGCAGAAGCAGAAGTACAAGCAGATGAATAAGGGGAAGTGACTCTGATGACACTTTAACAAGTCCTATCCATCCGAACGAGATACTTGAGCTATAGCCCAACGGTTAGAGTAGACGACTGTAGGCCACAAAGCACTAGGTCACGTACTGCAAATTGACCTAAAAAAAGGAAAACTGGTTTCAAAGTAGAGAGTCAGTCCTCCCAGTAAAACGTTCGTGAAATCTTAAAAAATGTACTTAATATAAATAATCACGATAACTCATAGTAACTTAGTACAATTTATAAGAAGCACATGTTCAGTTTTTTGGCCATAAAGATCTCTTAGAGAATTGAAAACCAATTTCATACAAAGTAACAAAGAAAAAAAAGTATTTTTTTTTCACGCAGTGTCTTTCATGTTAAAAAAATATATAACAAATAAATAGTACCATAAACTACTCAAAAATACATCCTAAAAAAATATATTATCGTTCGATGCTTTATTTGATTTTTATTTTCAGTTGAAATTACGTCTGCAATTGGATACTTTGTTGTAGATTTGGAAAAGTAATTTTTTTTTTTTTTTTTTTGTGACCAGCTCCAGTTGAGGTATTGATTGACAGATGAAGATAATTTCAGTGTTTTCTAAGTTGAATCTTTCATAATCTTCTTATTCAATATGTTAATCAAAGTATAGGTCGCGCATTATTTTATTTTTTTCTTCACTTTTCTAAATTCAGGAACACTCTTCCTGTTCAATAATTTGAACGTGAGATATATAGTCCTACGGATTAGATAGGTCAGGGTGACCTAAACTAACACAGGGGTAATTTACCTGTTCTATGCGACTGATAAAGAAAAATTAAGAGATTTTTTTTTCTATGGCACTATTACGAAATAAATAGGTTGGCAATTATCTAAAATAATAACTTAACGAATTTAAACAACGTCTAAATTTGCCTGTTTACTAAATAAGCAGATCTAAAGGGAATTATGTCATGTTTCATTTACTCTTAGTCTTTTTTAGCTGTAAGTGTTGATCATTTTCGTGCCCAAATGAAAATGATGTGTATTTCTGAACTGAAGCGTCTTTAACGCTATATTTTAGAGGTAATAAAAAAAATTTTAAAACGGCTTTCAATTTCTCTTTCGGCACATTTATTTTACTTTATTATTTACTTATTAGATGAATTTCAAACTAGTATATTTATTTGATGATTTTTTAATCAAGAACAAGTATTTTCAAAGCGTCGCATGATCAGGTAATGATTAACGAGCTATCTAGTCGATTACAACTACTAAGTATATAGTTCGTTTCGTGTCTCAAAGATTGCCACTTGTGGTTTGGTGCTAAGCTAAGATGATTGTTAAAATAAAGTTTATCCCAATATCCTCGGCACTCCCTTTAATATTCTTACAGATTTCAGTGAGGCTGTCGTCTGAATAATTTAAATTCTTCCTCTGATCTCTAATTTTCCTGTTTTGTTGTTGTTGTTTTGTAAGGTTTCTCAAAACTGCTTCAATAAAATAATGATTGATATAATTATCACCTCCGTATTGCATTTATTTTTGTTTTATTTTTAGTTCTAACATTTCTCTGAACAAGGCTTATCTTGATGTGCACTGTTTTTCAATTTCACACTATCGTGTTTAGAATGGTCTGGTGCTTCTGCTATATATTTGGAGATTCTTCATGGAATCCAAACAAGAAACTGCAATTTTAAAAGTCCTAACCTAGCATCTCAGCTTCAGTCACTTTCCAACCACCGTAAAGAAACTTCCCTGTATATTTTATTTAAATATTTTCATGCTAATTGTTCTGATAAACTTTACTCTATGGAATATATGGGAACTAGTTAGGACTACTTAGAGACTTTGTGGTATTATGTTGGCTGTAATACGAATGGTAAGTAAGAAAGTGTTATTTTGGTGTAAGGACTACTGTGGTATATCTGGGTCAGTAATCGTAGATAGCTAAGTTTAAGAAAAGGCAGATTGAAGACCAGCCCGTCTCTGTCCCCACTTTTGATTTTGTGCCATATCTTTGTATTTTTCAAAATAAACATTACTTGCTTTTATGGCATCTAGACGAGTGCAATACTAGATTGGCAGCTACGTTTTGTCATTTTACCGTTGAAACGGCTAGATGTAAGCGTAAGTCCTATGCTAACAGTTTCTTCTATCGTACTTCTCGTTTGTTGAACTCACTCCCAGCTTCTTGTCTCCCAATGAACTTTAATCTTCAAATATTTAAATGCAATGTAGATCGTTATTTTCTGTCTCTTGTATTGTTCGCTTTCCTTAAGAGTATTTTTCTCATATTCTCTAACGTCTTAGGCGCTTTATTGCCTTGCTTGGAGTGAAATGATTAAAAAATAATAATGATACCCAATTTCTTACAGATTTTTCTCACTATTTAATAAATAATTGAATTTTTTTTTTTTGTTTCTTGATAGTCTTACCACATTTTTGAGGGTAAATCTATTCTTCACCCTTCTTCCTGTGTACAATCTATATAAGAAATGAAGAAAAAAATCTTACTTATTCACAAAATCTCTTTTTCAAAAATTGTCTGAATAATCAAGTTTAAGTCTTTGGTACAATTTTTATTTGGGCATCAATTAATATTTCTCAAATAAAGTTTCAGAAAAAATATTTTTTCTTTTTGAAAGATATTTTAATTAAGAGAATTACGTTGCGGTGAGAAAATTGTAAATATGACTAAAATTAGCCATTTTTAACGAAACTAAAATAAAACTCATTCTTATCCATTTAAATTAGTTTTGAAATAAAGCAAAGCATTTTTTAACTTGAAATTAAAACTAAAGTAAAAGCTCCAAGAAAGATTTTTTTTTTCATTTTTAAAAGTCTATTTTAAATATTACGCATAACTTTTCTTTGAGGAGACACACACACACACACACACACACACACACACACACACACACACACACACGGGGTGTATAATTTGTCGCCTAAATGAGGCAAAAATATCGTGAAATACTAACGAGTAAATTTATTTAATAAAATCTCCATTGGTCTCAACCATGACCTCAAGACGACTTTAGAATCTCCTGCAATTCTTCTGGGAGGGTTTCCTTGTTTAAGTTGGTGAATGCTGCCATAATCCTTATTTTCGGTTCATATTTGGTGTTACAAGGAGTTTTGTTGATTTCTCGCTCCACTGCCCCCCACACATAATAATCAATGAGGTCTGCAGTCTGGGGACTTAAGTAGCCAAATGTAGGCGGTGATGGGGTCGCAGAAATTGTCTGGCAACCATGACTGGATTCTTCTGCTTGTGTGGCATGGTGCAGAGTCCTGTTGTCAGAGAAGCACTATCTCCTCAAGGCACTTGATGTAGGCCTCTGTGTTGAGACTGAAGCCCTGTGGGAAGATGAATGGAGGTATAACCTTACCATCATTAGTGAACACTCCAAACACTTTCGTAAACATCATTAGATTTATCCAACTCTTTCCGAATCCTCTGTACTCTTCTCAGATTGAAACTCTGGAATGTTTGTATTGGAGCGTCCGCTGCAAATTCCACGTAGTACAGCATGCCGGTTCCAAATTTCTCGTGGAGTGAATTGCGTCATTGTGCTCGCTTTCCCACAGACGGTGCCCAACTGACCCTACTATACAATGCCGTCAACAAAATCAAAACCAATGCGCATACGCGTAATTAAAATATAAAATACCGACAATTTACTCATCGCAATCGCACCCTGTGTGTGTGTGTGTGTGTGTGTGTGTGTGTGTGTGTGTGTGTGTGTGTGTGTCGGGATGAAGTGTCTGTGTATGCAATAGCAATGCATGTTCTGCATGTCTTACCTTTTTCCAGAATAATTAATTTTTCTGCCATATAAAATTAATTATTGATAATTTTCCCTATCTACATTGCATTGTACTCGTGATATTTTTGCATTTTTCCCATTCCTTCTTAAGGCAAACGATATTATTTGAAAAGTGTGAGTAGAGAAAGTTGATTTTCTCAGCGCCGCTTAGATGTGGCAAAAAGAAAAGTTCCTGTTTTTTTTTTTGTTTGTTTTTTTGTTTTTTTAGCAAGAAAATAAGAAAAAGCAGTGAATTAATTGCTTTCCTGTTGTATCCCTTTCAGGAGGGACCATAAAAGAAAAAAAAAAAAAAGAGTAGGAAGTCAACGAGAGAAAGGCAGAGAAAAGCAGACTTTTTTATGCTTTCCTTCGAGATATATTAAGCCGTATTATTGCTCTCAACATATTTTCTTCTAAAGTTTTTTTTTTTTTTTGCCCCGTGTAACTAACGCCAAAGACTTGCCTATTCAAAGGAATTGCCGTATTTTCTTGTGTATAATACGATAAATTTTGAACGAAAATTAAAGGCAGAAATTAGTGGGGTAGTATTATACACAAGTAAAAGTTTTCAGAAAGTTTTTCTTTTTTATGTGCCGTGTCCCCTCAGGATGTAGACGATCATGGCTTTCCACAACTTCCTGTTCCTTTTAGCTCTTAAACTTTGTCGTTCTGTTTTTTCGTTTAAACCTTATTTCACCATCCATTCACTCAAGCTAAAGATGTCATGCATTCTTTTACTCTGCCCATCTCGTTCTCTATCCTGTGAGTATCAGATTTACCAAGCACTCTTTCCTCATCATGTACCCAAGAAACCTCAACTAGCTCTTGCTGATCTTAAATGTTAGTTTCCTTTTTGCTTTCATTCCATCCACAACTTCGCAATTATTCACATGTTCGGTCCACGGTATCCTCAGCATCCTTTGAAAAGCCTCTTATTTCAAACAGCAATATTGCAAATACAATCAACTCAATAGATAATAAAACTTGTTGATAACAATTGTTTACAAAATGTATTTGATATATCATCAATATTTGTTATTTGTGAATCATCGCTATTGAAAATCTCACAGTCAGGAAATCCACCGAAATTGAGTTTAAAAAATAATAAAGGAATTCACATGATTTGTCATATTTCGATAGCATTAATATTGCAACAGAAACATAACTATTGTATAAATTATATATATATATTTTAATCTTTTTCTGGCTTGAAGAATGGGGCGATTATTCTACCGACTAAGGCAGGATGTGACACATGGTCATTTTAACGTATGGTGCCTGCACACACGGATCAAGGATAAAAATTACCCAATCCCTGCGACCGCTGTTACGTTGACATCGATATTACACAGAGCCAACCGCACTTATTACAATAAGGAAGGTGTTACCGCAGGGTTGAAATCCTTGAGAATAGCCGTCTTCTTCTCTGGCTAGGGAGATCTCTCTTGCTCCTGTCCACTCCTACATGTGTCTCCATCTCTCTGATAAACTCGGTAGGTTATCTCTTCTTTCTCTACAGCTACCCTTTCTCTCCTTACTGCTGCATTCTAGATAATATTTCTGACAACATAGACAAGGCTATATGGAGAATTCAATGCTCATCATTCCAAGTGGCTGGAAAACTCTGTCACTGATCTTGTTGGAGTCCAAACGCTGAACTTCTCAATCACTCAGTCTCTCACACAAGTGGTTGATTTCCTCACGCGTCTCTCCAGTAAACACAACGGATACGCTTCTCTTTTCGATCTCTTCCTCACTTCTATCCCAGATTTTTGCTATGTTATACAGCTCTCTCCTCTTAACAACTCTGACCACGCTGTGGTGTCAGTAAATGTCACTTTCTACTCCCCCTCCATCCAGAAACCTCCTACCAGCAAAATATATTGCTGCTATTAACGTGCTGGCCGGGACTCGTTTCGTGATTTCCTTTGCGATGTGTCTTGGAACAAAGTTTTTAATGTCCCTGACGTCTTTTCCTGGGTGAAAGCCGACATCGAAGCTTTCATCCGAGCTAGAAAATTTCTACTTAAGCCTAGTTAATCTCCTTGGTTCTCTCCTGCTTGCTCTGTTGCCATCACCCACATGAATCACTTTTTCTGGCTTTACCGAAGCGACATGTCTGATCTCAATAGGCAGCTCTGTCTCTGCTCGTAATAAATGTAAGCGTGTCCTAAATAATGAGAAGCTATTTTTTCTGATATAATGAGGCAGCGTATAGCATCTCGCAAGTTTAGTTCCAAAGATTACTGGCGACTCTACAAGAGTGTACTGAGCAACAGAAAACCCTCAATTCCTCCTCTATTCAATCAATTCGAAATCTTCACATCCACAACAGACAAGGTCGAGTGCTTTCCTCGCAAATTCTCTTATCTCAACACTTGGCGCATCTAAAGTACCTACAGCCAATTCCTAATAAGCAAATCGGAGGTGATAGAATTCTAGCCATTGTCCTAATGTGACTCTAAGCTGTCATCTCTCCAAACTATTGCCTCAATTCTTCCTACTGTCCTGCTTGTTGGAATCATTTTTTGTAGTTCGTTTTTAAGAACTCTGGAAAGCCCTCTGACTCCTCTAATTATTGCCCTATTAGCTTCTTACCTCTTTTTGGCAAGGTAATCGAGGCTATTATCAATGCTGAAATAGGCATCTCACATCTCACAACATTCTCTCTGATAAACAATATAGCTTCCGTTTCACCAGGACTACTGCTAACGACCATCACTGAATATATATGCCAGGCTCTTGACAAGAATGGCAAAGCTCGAGCTGTTGATCTTGATACCTTGAAAGCATTTGACAGGGTTCAGCATGCTGGCCTTATGTGCAAGCTCCAGAGCTACGGTGCTTCTGGGCGATTGTTTGATTTAATCTAATCGTTCCTATCAAATCGTGAAATGAAGGTTGTTTTGAATGGGCAAGCTTCCAGATCCTTTCATACAAACGCAGGCGTTCCTCAAGGCTATATCCTAGGTCCTACACCTTTTCTGATCTTCATTAATGAACTTCCTGGTGTAATCAATTGCAAAGTTGGCATTTATGCAGATGTCACTACCAATTACGGCAGGTTCTGTAAGAATTCTACCAAGGCTAACAAAATAAATCTGGCTGCTGCACTTAAAAAAACTCTAATTTTTGATTGAATGGGATAGGGAATGACTAGTAAATTTTAATGCCTCCAAAACAAAGCTGCTCTACTTTAACCACCATAGAGAATCATTCCTGCCTATCATTAGAATGGATGACGCTAGTCTCCCAAAGAGCAACACACTGCACCTCCTTGGCCCCACTCTCTCAAAGGACCTCAAATGAAATGACTACATGGAATCCATAGCTACATCTACTGCTAAGAATGATGGTTCACTGTATAAGGCCAGCAAGTTTTTCTCATCAGAATCCATTTTGCACATTTATAAATCTATCATTCGTCCGTTCTTTGAATACCGTTGACATTTCTGGTCGGGTGCTCCTGCTATTCATCTTGAGGTTCTCAACAAAATCCAAAGGATCTACAATATAATCGATCTTGACTTAATAGCCCACCTTCAGTCACTTTCTCACTGACGTGATGTGTCTTCCCTCTGTCTTTTCTCAAAGTATTTTCATAGAAACTGCTCTGAAGAGCTTTTTTCCTGGTACCCCGACCACGTGTATTTACTCGTGCTAATAGATTGGCATCAAGGTCCCACCCTTTTACCATAGAAATAGTTAAATGTAACCGTCTCCTCTACTGACAGTTTCTTTTCTCGCACTTCCCGTTTGTAGAACTTACTTCCATTCGCTTGCTTTCTTGATAGCTACAATCTCCAAAAGTTTAAATGCAACGTCAATTGCCACTTTTTGTCTACTTAATTCCCATCCATCTCTTATCCTTTCTTCGATATTCCCTGTACATTTTTTCTCTTAGTGTAACCACCTGCGCACCAGTAGCATTTCTGCCTTGCTGGGGGGGGGGGGGGTTGAAATGATTAAACAAAACAATCTCGACATAATTATATCGCTACATAAATAATGTACACTGGTACTTGTAATTTTAAATCGCGAAATATTACGATAATCTATGTGGATTTAAATATATTTAAAATACTAAGCAATTAAAAAAACAGGAAATATGAAAACCAAATATACTGCATATGATGCATCATTTAAATTAAAAGCAAGTGTATAAGCAGTAAAACAACAATTGTGCAGCAACTCGATATTTTGGTGTTTCTAAATGCAATATCAGGCTTTGGGAAAAAGACAAACTGAAACAGATGCCTAATACCAAACAAGCTCATTGTGGTAAGCAGGCACAATATCACTCAGTTGAGAAAGATTTGGCTAGAACATTAGAAAAAAGATGGATGCATTATAAACCAATGTATGCCAAACTCCAAACCATTAACATGTCAAAGGCAGCCAAATATTGAGTCATTCCTACATTTAAGTTTTCAACTGGACGGTACACAAATTTTATGAATATCTGTACGTCAAAAACTAATATATCTCAAAAAGATTTCCATCTGATTTAGATAATAATGAATTTTCACCGATTTTATTATCAAACTGGGGAAAGAACATGGCTTTATATTGGACTTAATTAGTAACATAGATGAAACTACTATGCTTTTCGACATGCTGGGCAATAGAACCATAAACGAGACTGATGCTAAACTGCGTAAGAACTACTGGATATGGAACAATTCAATTCACTGTAGTAATGTGTTGTCTCGTAAATAGTGAGAAACTGCTACCTATGGTGGTATTTAAAGAGTGAAAAAATTCTTCCAGGTGTTCTACACTGCCCTCCTAAAGGGTAGATGGATGAAAATAGGGCTGTTATGGGTTAATAAAATATAGAATAAAAGACCTGATGCAATGATGAGAAAGTTATCATTGTTAGTTTGGGGTCAATTTCGTGATCATCTAACAGAATCTGTTCAAACAAAAGAAAACACAGCTTAGAATGAATTATTTTGTACTTTAATCATAGCTCCGGTCGTTTGAAATTTTCGCCCATAAAGAAATATTTTCATAAAAATTTGAGAAATAATAATAATGTTTTCTTTACTTTTTCATTTAATAACTTTTTTCATTCCTCTCCGACTAGACGTAGTGATAAACAAATCATTTAAAGATCAGGTAAAGAATAGATGGATTATGTGGATGTCTTTTAGTTAGGTTAAAAAAAACTGCAGCAGTCAATTTTAAAAAGCCTAGTCTGACCATAGTAACAACATGAATAAAAGAGACATAGGACTATTTTCTAAGTACAATGGTGAGTAGATTAAAAAAAAAAAAAAAACTAGCATCAGTAATAATAATAATTTAGATGAGGGGTAGGCAAACTCTTCAATGCAACGGTCACATTCAAAAATTCACAATTTTATAGGGCCGCATAGTATATTAACCAAAATAGTTAATATTTAAAATAAACAAAATAAAAGGCTATTAAAGAAAAAATGCAATTATTTTTAATAATTCATATTTTAAATTACTGTAGAAGATTCATATGAAACGCATTTATTTGAAAGACAAAGTAACTCAGCTTACACTTGAAAAGAAATCAATTTAAATTTTTTATTAATAAGTATTTTAAGTAGGAGCTTCACACGAAACACATATAAAAGACAAAATAACCTTGTTTTAAGAAAAAAGCAATTACTTTTATTTCATTAATATTATAAAACAGAAAAACACTTATTTGAAAAACAAAGTAACAATGTTTGCAGAAATTAAAAACAACTTTAATTTTTATTAGCATTTTAATTTTTATTTATTAACATTTTAAAGTGGAAACTTCAGATGAAACGCATAAAGTAAAGTAGAAACTTCACATGAAAAACAAAATAACTCAATTTAAAGAAGAAAAAACAATTTTTATTGATATTTTTAAGTAGTCACTTCACATGAAATACATTTGTTTGAAAAACGAAGTAACTCGGCAACAGAATGGATCTTAATGATTCGATGAGAATGATGCATCAGACGGCAGTCATTTACCAGTTTGTTAAATTTAGGGGTCAAGTTGCTTGTGCTGATCCTCAACACTGATTGAAGATTCGAGTCTGTGACAAGTGATCCTTTCTTTGACCCATTAACTTTCAATAAGGAGAAAGTCTGCACACAAATGTAAGTTGATGCACACATCGCAAACATCTTTCTTGCAAAATATTTCAGATTTTTAAACTTTTCTAAGTGTAGAAATACATAAATTCGACCAGTGGTTTATTTTCAAACAACCTCTTTAAAGAGTTGTCGGCTTGCCAATCAATCAGTTCCATCTGTAGTTCTTCAGTAGCCCTTTCAATATTAGAGGCAAAAGGTGAGCTGAGCAAATCGAACTGTCCTTGAATTGCTTTCAAATAAGTAAATCTTCTGATAAATTCCACATTTAGAGCTATCTACTGAGAACTGTCAGTCAGTTAAGTGCCATACGTGAAACACGCTTGGGCGATCATGTCTCGAAAGAGACATGGCTGACTGGGCAGAAGATTATCCTGCAGTAAGTTGCCATTACTTTTGCGCTAGAATGGTTGCCGACCAAGGCTATAGAACCCAATATGTCCTGTTATTTAACCCATAACTGGAAGGAATAGACGGATTAATACCTTTCCCAAGGGTAAGTGAATGCAATGAATTCAACTGGAATTTGAACTCGGCTCTCCGATTTCAAATTCCAGTTGAATTCATTGCATTAGAACTGTACTTGTCTGATAATGCTTTTGTAACAGCTCATGTTTTCAACAGAGGAAAATCAACAAAACTTTGCTCTTTAAGTTGCTTGGCAAAAAATTTAAGTTTCGATTGAAAGGCTTTCACATCCACGTACAATTCATGAGAAAATACACCTTTGCCTTGTAGTTTTGTGTTTAACTCATTCAGCTTTTGTTTAATGTCTACAGTAAATGCAAAATCACAAATCCATTCGTCACTCTCCATTTCCTTTGAAAAGTCACAAAAGATTTCTTTCATATTAAAAACAAAAACATGACAATCTCTGCTATAAAGTCCACACCCTCTTTATTACTTTTCCCATGCTTAATTTTTTTTTTTTAATCATATCACCCCGGGCAAGGCGGTAACGCCACTGATGTGCAGGGGGCTACGTAAGAGTGAAAAGATTAGAAGAGAGAAAGCCGGAAACCACATCCTAAACAAGGAACAAGGGATGAGCCTCTACACCTGTTCAATAGACGTGGGTGGAGTGTGAACCAGGCGATAGTTTAGTCTATCTACTTCAATTAGCAGATGTTTGTGTAGTACAGCACATCAGTAAAATCTGCCTCGATGTCTTCCAAGAAAATTCGAAATAGCCTGTGTTTTAGTCCCCGTGCTCTTATTAAATTCACTGCACGCACCACTGGATCCATAAAATGTTTGAGTTTTAAAGAATACTTATAGAGGTTTTCTTGGTGAAAGAATGCAGTGAAATATCTCCTTTGATTTTATAAATCATCAAGGTAAAAAAAAAAAAAAAAAAAAAAAAAAAAAAACACTGAGTGAAGGAGCACCCTCAGTTGTAATACTTACCCAGGCTTAATCTAGACCTGCTTAGACTGTTAATGACATTGTTGTACAAATCTTTTCCAGTAACAGCGTCTTTGAGAGACTCCATAGATAACAATTCTGTTATTTCAAAGTTTCCGTCAACTCCTCTAATGTAAATGAATATCTGACCAGTATCCTAAATGCCAGTATTCTCATCAAAAGCAACAGAAAACCACTGAAAACTACCACTCTCTTTTAACAGCTATTCTTGAATATTCATTGCAATTGCATCTCTGCAACGAACAATAGTTATTCGTGACAGATATATGAATTCTACTTTTGATTTAACTTTAGGACGCACAGCACTAGCAACATCAACCATGCAATTTTTAATAAATTCTGCTTCTTCAAATGATTTGTTTTGCTTTACAATTTTATTTACCAATACAAAACTTGTCTTTGCCGCGTTCCTTTGTAAAGATGAAGTTTTCTCAAACACGATTTGCTATTGCTTCAAACTTTTTACCAGATAAGTTGTTTTCTTTTGCAGTTCTTGCTTTGACAGATTTTGTTCAAAGTTGATGTACTTGGGTTGTAAGTGCCGTTTCACATTGTATTCCTTGAACACAGTAACTGTTCTATGACAAATCTAACATACAGCTTTAACTACAACCTCAGTAAAGAAATACCTTTCAGTCCACTCTTTGTTAAACGCATTCGTCTTCAATTTTCCTCTTTTTAAATGGCTTCGAACAACTCATTTTGTGTAAAGATTATAAGATAATAAAAATTAGGCTTAAATAAAATGCTCCACGTCTTATCTCTAAGGGCATTTGCTATAACACTAAAATTATTTAAATGAAAGGCAAAACAATCATTGGCGTGATAACAAAGTTGCCAGATTAGTAAAGTGGGTAAAGTGTTAATGATCACAATATTACTTGGCGCTGCTTGGTAACTTTCTTCTTCAAATTTACTAACATTTGGCGGGCTGCATTAATTCCTTTGGCAGGCCGAATGCAGCCCGCGGGCCGTAGTTTGTCCACACCCTGATCTAGATAATACAAAATCTGTAGAATAATGTCTCAATGAAACATAAATCAAAGGTCAATCAGTTAAGTGCCATACATGATACACGCTTGGACGATCATATTTCGAAAGAGACATGACTGACTGGGAAGGAGATTTTCTCGCAGTAGGTTGCCATTACTTTCTGCGGTAGACTGTTTGCCGACCAAGGCTATAGAACCCAATCTGTCCTGTTATTTGACTCATAGGTAAAGATAAAAGAAATCTATTATATTATTATGTAGTAATTAGTGGGGGATCGGTTTCCTATTGTTATGAAGTAATAAACTGATCCCCCACTTTATGACCAATGTAAGCCTTAATCATTATTCCAACTATTATATTCAGTCAGTCAGCTAAGTGCCATACATGATACACGCTTGGATGATCATATTTCGAAAGAGACACATGACTGACTGGGAAGGAGATTTTCTCACGGTAGGTTGCCATTACTTTCTGCGGTAGACTGGTTGCCACCCAAGGTTATTGAACCCAGTCTGTTCTGTTATTTGAATTATAGCTGGCGGAAAGAGACGGATTAATACCTTTACCAAGGGTATTTGCGCGTTAGTGAATGCAACGAATTCCATTGGAATTCGAACTCGGCTCTCCGATTTCTTGTTCCGAGTCGATATCCACTGCACCACAACGCACATACAGATGTGAAAATGATACCAAGATAATAGCGGAGATTGTTTGGCGAATCTGATGAGAATAATTTTGAGGGATTTTTTTTTTAATGTTTATAACGAGGACAGTTTTGCTCACAAGATAATAAATGTTTATATTTTGATTTTCTTGCTTTTTGAAAAGTTCTCTCTCTTAATTTTTAATGAAAGTTTAGTGAGTGTGAAAAAATAACTTACTTCACCTTTCTTTCACATTCAGAGGAATAAGGAAGAAGAAAGAAAATCAGGAGTCTGCGCGAAATTCTTTTTTATATATAAAATAAATATCTCCACTAATTCGCTGAAAAAAAAAAAAAAAAAAAAAAAAAAACAGCATAGCATGAAGAAAAAAGGCCCCAAACTTAATAAAACCAATGTCTTTGCGTCAAAATGTTTATGGTGTTATTAAAAGGAAAAAAATCAAAATAACTTTTCACTATATTTTAAATTTTTTAAATACTTTCTAACACGTTAGAAATTTTGGTAAAAAAATCTTTTTTTTTTTCGTCACCAAATTGTTACCAGAGTTTACTATGGATAATGTAACATTACACAACTTTAAAAAAAAAAAAAAAAAAAAACAAACATTAATTTTGAAATTCTTGCCAAAAGTATATAATTGTCGGATTTTAATGAAATTTTCAGGACTTATATATGAATGAATGAAATTATTTTTGAAATTATAATTTTTAAAAATCTTGCTAAGTTTTTTAAATTACCTCCTCCTCCACGTGAACTCATGAATTTTCAAGAAATTAAATTTGTTTTATTAGTTAAACGCATGAGTCCTTGGAGAATGTAAATCATCTATTTTTTCCGAAAATCTGCTTCGAATAGTAAAATAAAAAAATGCAATAAAACTATGACATTTAATTCGATAAGCTTTTAGTTACTTTTTTAGTTGTTTTAAGGACATTATAGTCTGAAGAAAAATTATTTTTCGTTGAATAATTAATTTTATAAGAATTGTTTTCATTTTTTCTTTTTCGATTATAATAATTTGTAAAGTTTCAAAGATATTTTTTAAATTCTTCAAAGCCTTGTCGCGGTTAGGTTATTAAGTTATTAAATGAAGACTATATTTACTAATCGAAAATTAAAACGTTTAATCCAAATCTTCGAGCTAAAAGATTTTTTAAATGATTTAATTTTATTTTTTTTTTTTTTTGTATAGGAAGTTTTTTTTTAAGTATGGTATTTTCTGTGTTACGTTAAAAGGTCACACTTTTCACAGCTTCTTCTCCTTACAGGAAAGACCTTTGGACAATTATATCAATTCTGATCTACCATACTTAGCTTATCACCACATCTGGCTGTCATCAATCACTTCACACATCAATCACTTGGCACATCCGTGTTTTAAAATATTTTTATTCTAAATTTCATGTTATAACAAGTAATACTTGTGTAAATCAGATTAATTTAACATTAAATTGGCATCTGTGAGCAACGAACTCTTATCTTTGCTTTAAACATTTTTGAATATTATTTTTATCAGTGGTATGAACATTTTCTCTTTATGACAATACGTTAACTTTAAGAATACTAATTTATTTTCCTGAAATGAGCTACTGACACGATTTCAAATGTGTAAACTCAGAGGTAAACTTCTTATCTTGTTTTGTTAAAAATTCCCGTTTTTCCTCGCCATTATGAGCCTTCATTAATCTTCTTGATAAATCAACTATTCTTTCTAACCTCTACGCTTCACTCTTATTAAAGTTTTAAAATAACGTTTCAACTTAGAAGCCAACAACCAAGACACGACATAAGTGAAACAAGTTGTATATTTGATTAAAATATTTAATAATACAACTTGAAAAATAAAATATGTTCGTTTTCATTTCATTTCATTTAATCCGATTGTTTGAAATCTTTTTTTCCTTTTCTTTTTCTTACATCTTCAAAAACAGCATTTAAGTCATGGTTGTAGGTTAAATAATTGTAGGTTAAATAAAATGTGCGTTGTGGTGCAGGAATATCGACTCGGAACGACAAATCGGGTTGACGAGTTCGAATTCCAGTTGAATTCCTTGCATTTACTTACGCACAATGGGAAATGTATTAATCCGTCTCTTCCCTCCAGTTATGGGTTAAATAACAGGACAGATTGGGTTCTATGGCCTTGGCTGGCAACCAGTCTAGCGCAGAAAGTAATGGCAACCTACTGCGGGATAATCTTCTGTCCAGTCAGTCATGTTTCTTTCGCGACATGATCACCCAAAGCATGTATCACGTATGGCACTTAACTGATTGACTGTAGGTTAAATGGAAAAGTCAGAAAAGTCTTAGAGTGAGTTGGCCTAAAGGCGATCAGCTTCTGTATTTGAAATTAAAAAAAATAACAAACGCTAGGTACTCGTCTAAGAGATGGTAACTCAAATGCACAACTTTGATAAACACGATGGCAATCAAAATAATTTTAATTTAAATGTGACCGTATGCATGTATGTTTCTATGTTTAAGCATGTCCTTGTACCTTACTTTATGCCATCAAGTCAATCAATGTACAATAGCTTTGAATATACAATGGGTAATGTTATCTTTTATAGTAATTTCAGTAAAAAAATTGAAATACTTTCGTTATATACTATCAGGTCATTGATTTTATTTTACATATTTACAAAAATCGGCACGTTTATACACACTTTTTATATCACTTAATGCATCAATCATATATAAATCATTTAAATGATATTCAGAAACAGCTCGCTATTACAGAGGCCCTGTATATTAAATATTTCTCTCTTACTATCAAACTGACATTATTTAATAGTGAAAATGGAGTGTTAAAAGTTTGGTTTTTTTTTGGTTTTTTTTTTTTAATAGAAAGATGCACACGGAAACTCTAGCAGCGCGCAACACGCGAAGGCTCGGAATGAATGCTCCTGTTCAAAATAATACAAAAATAAATTGCAACGTAACAATCAAAACACGAGCAAATAATAACACCAAGGAACATGTACGATTTTCCCGATTAATCAGTTGTCAATGAAAACTTAATATATAAAATATATATAAGGAACATGAACGATTTTCCGTTTAATCAGTCGACAATCAAAACTTTTCGTATATGTATAACAAGGAACATGAAGGATTTTCCCTTTTAATCAGTTGTCAAAGAAAACATTTAATATGAAAATATGTATAATAAGAAAACGTTTCTTATTAAATGTTTAAACATTCAATAATCTTTAAACGGAAATCTAAAAAAAATGTTTTCAATAATTAACATTAATAACATATTGAACAACTAAAATCTTTTATGCTTACTGATCCTTGGAGTATTTATCGCGTATGTAACCTGATGTCATCTGTAAAAGGACTATATGAGGAACAAAATCTGTGCTATCTCATAAAGATAATTGACTGCTTTCATTACTATTCTGTATGTAATAGAGTCGTTATCTGTATATTTCATGATTTTGTCGTCATTCGTTTGTATCAGGGTGTGTCACTTTCATCAGTTTCCTGGTTTCATTTGTTTTGTTTTGGGGTTTGTTTGTTTTTTCATGCTTTGCTATAATTTGTTCAACAATTGCATCGTCACATTTTTTATTTTCATTAAGATACTCTCTAGACCATTTATCGAAGCATGAAAATTCTTCATACATTTCAATATGCTGTACCTGGACTCATTTTCACGACTGGGTGTATCGTGTCGGAATGTTTAAAATCTCGGTGAGCAAAGAAATTCTGGATTGTCTTGTTAATTTTTATTGAATTTTTTTTTTTTTCCAGAATAGACATTTTTTTTCAAAACGAGTCAAGTATTCACTTGCCAGACTAAGTTCAGCTGAGTAAATATCAAGCATTTTCCTTGTTGACTCTTTGCAGAAAAACATTTGGCATGTGTGACTTGTTTTTCGCATAGAGTTCATTAACTTTTTTCAGGGAACAAAATTCACGTTTTTTTTTTGTTTTTTTTTTATTATCAGTCTTTTCATAAAAATCTTAAACCTCGCAACAAACACAAAATCCAAAACGTTACATTTTTTAATTAAAAAAAAATTGGTAAGTACTTATCATACTTATCGAGTTGATGTATTTCTCAGCTTTTGTGAAACAGTTACAAGTTCTCTCGCAGAAAATACAAAACGGACTGATTTAAATACTCCACTTTTAAAATCTATAAAAAATTATTAAAAAACAAAATTGTATGCGAAAAATTATAATTAAAATCACATCACCGAGTGTGGTCATAAGATCGCTGCTCAGCTTCCTCTACATGTCTCAGTAGATATTCATTCATGCGTAGCGTCTCTTAACCAGGGTAGATCTGACGGAGCTCATTTATCACCAGGTCAATTTTATACAAAGTGTTAATTCTTATCAATAACTTATAAGAATTTAAATTAGAAAAAGTGTTTTAAAAAGTAAAATAAAAAATACTTTATTTGAAAGATCTTTTTCAAATAAAATATTTTAAACGTTCTGTTAGCTCCGAGTTTTATATATTGACTAGCTTTGAAAGAAATAGGCGTCGAATATTTGCCACCAAAACTAACGTTTTCATTATTTTACATTCAAAATTTCTCTTTCGAAAGATCAGTGCAAAAAAAAAAAAAAGTGGGGGATAAAAAACGAAGTCAAATCAAACAATCATAAAAGCTCAATTTGAATATTTTTTAAAACTCAACCTGATTGGTTGATAAATCCATCGCCGGCATGAAAATAACTTCCGGAAAAATTCGCGCGCAAGCTTCTGTAGGCCATCACCAGTACTTATAAATCTGAAGTCTTTTCTGTTGTAGTGTGAAAATATCGGCCAGCGGTATGCATCAGAGCGACGAATGGTCTTAAGGAGTGGTCTTGTTAAACAACGAGTTGCCACCACTACTACTAATGTTCACTTCTTAATGATACTTACTCACAAAATGCCGAGGAGGCGGCCACTTTTTCGCCTACCAATCTCCACTGTTCAATATTGTCGACAATAACTCCTTCATTTATAAGAAACACTGTTTCAGCAAAAGCAACGGAATATCTTTCTGGTAAACCAAAACACAGACGGTTCAACAAATCTTGGTTGCTAACAAACCCACGAACACAGAGCGATTTTTTTACTGTGAGGTTCAGTCTGAACAAAAGCACACTTTATGCGGTAGGTGGAGAAAATAACAGTTAACACTAGACTAGTGATCGGGAAACATCCTCTTGGGAGTCGGTTCTACAGATATGTGGTTCGCGCGTAGAAGCCGAAGTGAAATTTACTTATCAATGGAATACGGAGGAAATGAAGGGGTGGTTTGCTATAATGGGAATGGCATGGCGAATCTTAGCCGTGAAAGTTTGAACTGGTGAAACCAAAGAATTCAGTTCATCCGAGCACTTTCCATAGAAACAGCGATACTACAGTGAGAGAGGGGTTGCATGATGGAAAATAATTTGTCACCGACAACACGGAGACGCTTTTGGACTCTATCGAGACTAGAAAGTGAGAACTGGACAGCTCCTACCCAAATATAGCAAAAAGTACTCTATTTTAGGCCTGGTCTGGCTCTTGCAAAAGTAGAGGATAGCAAGAGGAGTCAGGTACTAACTGGGGTGGTACAAAAAAAAAAAAAAAACGACCATTTTCCTGCATCTTTAGCGATGAATCGTATGTACGAGTTTCACTTTTTCATTTACCTATGAACGTACAACAATTATCTACATTTTTCCTGTCATCATCAACCTTTGATGCTTTTTCTGTCTACAATACTGGCCCAAAATATTTCTCTACCTTCTCATTGTTGTTCATAAGTTGTGTTTATTGACTATTTTCATAAAAGACTCAACCTGTAGCCTAGCCATCAGGTTCTTCTAATGTAGATCTATATTCATCATTAGAAATTATTGTTGACGAATCGGTTTTCTTAACTAAATTACATGTTTCTATTTGTGATATAGCAGTTTAGTTGTTTTCATGTTTTTATCTGATGTTATTAATATTTTAGAACTGGCAAACATGAACAAATGTACTCGCAATAAGATTCAGTATCAAAAGGATGGTTTAAACATTCCAGAAGAGTGAATGTAGTTAAAAAGTGGTGTCACAAGAAAAACAATCTTTATTAAAATGCATCTTACTGTGGGCATATAGATCCATGCTTGTCCTATAATGATTTTTTTATTTTTATCTCTCTTTTCACGCTCATAATAGTAGTTTTAAAACATTATAGATCCTAGGAAGCACAATGAACTGGGACTACTACTTACCTATGGAAATAAACATTTAAATGGTCGATAAGATTAAACGTATTTCTGTTTTTTTTTCACAGTGAGGCTCACTCTGTACAAGGTCCAGGAACCACTCAAGGTAGAGGGTTACAGAGTAAAAGGCACAGTTTATACACGAGGAAGATAATGGTAAACCCTAGACTTGAACAGGTTAAGATTGTAGTTGTCAGGAAAACATCCTCTTGCGAGTTGGTTCCATAGATCAGTGATTCGCAGGAAGAAGCTTCTTGAGTGAACTTACTTCTTACCAATGAAATACAGAGGGAATGGGGATGGTTCACTTGAATGTGTGTAGTATGGTGAGTCCTTGCCATGAAAATTAGGTCTGGTGGAACTAAAGAATGTAGTTTGTCAAAGCACTTTCCATGGAATTAGCAATAGAGCAGTGAGAGGCTTGCTACATCTCTTCCGAGAAAGAGGTGTCATAGAGTACAAAATAATTTGCCATCCACAAGGACACAGATTTTTGGACTATTGAGACTGAAATGTGAGGACTTGGCAACTCCTTCCTAAATATGACAACAGTAAGTAATTTTAGGCCTGGTCTTGCTGTTGTAAACAAAAAGGATAGCATATGGAATCAGGTACAACGGGATGACCATTTTCCTGCATCTTTAGCGATGAATCGTATGTACGAATTTCACTTGAGGTCTGAGGTGAGTTTAAGGCACAGTTGTCGCTCAAGACACTGACCCTTTCCGAGGTGACATCCATTTATCATGACTGGTGGTAGTTCGTGGTCCGATCAGCGATGATATCATGTAACGTGGTTTTCATGTACAATACTGTTTATAATTTCTTACCTGTCTCCCTTTCGATAAAAAATTTGATGATACTAGAATACTATGTTTACACTATCTCTCTAAAAAATATACAATTTAAAACACAATATGACAACAAATTAGCAATCACGCAACACTGTGCATAATTCGTTTGTGACAATTTGGTTGCTGGTAATTAATAATAATTTTTAATTTGGATTTAAACAGAAATATACTGATAAACTTCTCGTGAGAAGGGTTAATTTGGATATAAAGAGAAATATATTGATAAACTTCTCATAGTTTAACGATATAAAGAACGACATAACTCGTCTTCAGAGATTGAAAATTATAAAAAACGAACCAGATGTTCGCCAGGGAACAATATTTAATTTGTACAACGGGCAAGGTGTTGACAGTTGATTGATAAAACCGAAAAAAAAAAAAAAAAAAAAAAAAAAAAAAAAAAAAAATCCTAAGTGTCAGTTAAGATGTGAAATATGTTACTTACCGAAAACCAGGTGTCCAGTATTTGACTCCAGACGGAGAGAAAATACACGGCTGACAAATGTGTTTTAGCGAAAACAAATTGCAAAATTTTAACAACTTGTTGAATGATATTCGCCCTGAGAAAGCCAATGACCCAGTGGATATAGACGTTGGTTAGTTCAGGTGACTTAACCCAAAGAGCTGTTAGGCTACAGCAGTGGTGAACAAATAACTTAGAGAGTTAAGTTAAAGGGAAACAACTACATGGCTACCATAAGTGGCATCGCACATGGAATAAGAATGATATACTCCAGTGAACGTAATAAAAGGTTCGTTTCGAAATTCTTAGCACCTGAAGAAGGCCGGAGCGTACAACGTTCGAAACGTCGTAATGATGACAAAAGATTAGGACAATAGTCCAAACAATGTAAATAGCGTAAGAAACTGCGAGCATAAAACTTTTGACTACAGGTAGCCATTTCAAATGTGGAGAGAGGGAGATATATATATATATATATAAAATTCCTGACTTCCATTAGCCCGCCCCCTCCTTTCTTCACACCTTCTAAGATAGCCATGCATTGACGGATCGAAACCAAATTTCGAGGAGAAGTGCAAACAGGTAAGGAGATACAAGGTGCAGGTGGTTTTCCTAGGGTGCGTAACTTAGTACAATAAATTTTCATTCATTTTTTTGGGAAAATTAAAAGTTTCATTATATAACATGCAAAATACACCCATTATTTTAGAAAACACTTTCATGATTAAAATAATTATTTCATAAAAATGCAATATTGTTTTTTCTTGCATATTTAAGATTTTATATACAAGAATCCTGTTTCTAGTTCGCCCTGCGTTTTTGAGAACTATAAACAAATCAAATCACAATGCCAAACGCTCCGGAAAGAAATATTTTTGCATAGCCAGATGTATGTTGCATGCTCAAAAATAAGTAATCTTAAGAATTTATTCTTCGCTATTAAAAGTGAAAAAGGAAAACAGGAAATTAAAAAAAATACAGTGTTTATCATGAATTTCTATCAAATTCAATTAAAGAAATTATTAAATCGCGAAGTAGGGTTTCTTTCAAAATATTTACAAAACAAATCAGCTGATTCAAATTTCATCGATTGGTTCGCGAAATTGAACGAAATGTACTTTGCGAATCCTGACAAAAATGTTAGCGATAACTTCAACAATACTGAATAGTGTGAGGATTTTAGCTTAAACAAATTAGGTCTCTTTTCCAATCTTTCCCTTTTGTTTTTTGTTTATTTTTTTTCAATTGGAGTAGATAGGCTGAACTATCGCCCGGTTCACACTCCACCCACGTCTATTGAACAGGTGTGGAGGCTCATCCCTTTCTCTTTTCACTTTCTTTTTTTTTTCAATTGAAGTAGATAGACTTCAATTGAAGTAAATAGACACTCCACCCACGACTATTGAACAGGTGTAGAGGCTCATCCCTTGTTCCCTGTTTAGGATGTGGTTTCCGGCTTTCTCTTTTCCAATCTATTCACTCTTACGTAGCCCCCTGCACACCAGTGGCCTTACCGCCTTGCTCGGGATGGTATGATTAAAAAAACAAAAAAAACAAAAAAAAAATCGTGTTTGAGTATGACTCAAGAAATCTCGTTACTTTCATCGTCTCAAATTTGAAAGTACGTTTAATAAATTTGTTAAACATTTATTCCGTAAAGATATAGAGAAAGCGTTTTCCAGAACACAGTTGCTTAGTGATGTAATAAATCCCAAATGGTAAAAAGCTTTTAATGTGCATTTAATCAAGATGCAAATAGAATTAGGTTAGATTAAATTTATCGATTCTTTTTCATCTATTTACAAAACAATAATTTTTAAGAGAGGGAATTTTTAAAGCGCGTATTTCGAATAAAAATCAATATTATTGAAGCGAACATTTTTTTGTAAATAAATATTTCAAAATAAACTCGGTTTCCTAATAAATATTTGTTGACTTTTCCAATTACTGTATGCGAAAAGGCATCTCGGGTAATTACAGTAAAAAATGATAACGATGAAATGATTTCGGATTCTGACTGTCGACATTGAAAACTTTTTCCAGTATCAGAAATAATTAAATAAATAGGCAAGGTAAAAGAAAACGGATTTCACTACATCTTGGCCCATTGTTGTCTTGCTTTCTTAAAGGTAGATCTTAAGTTAGCTGTGCACAACTCTCACTTCATATGATGATAACAATAATTCTAACAAGAATTGTAATTGTCAGTCAGTTAAATAAGTGTCATACGTGATACACGCTTGGACAATCATGTCTCGAAAGAAACATGACTGACTGAGCAGAAGATGATCCCGCAGTAGATTGCCATTACTTTCTGCGGTAGACTCGTTGCCAATCAAGGCTATAAAACCCAATCTGTCCTATTATTTAACCCATAACTGGAGGGGAAGAGACGGATTAATACCTTTTCCAAGTATATTTGTGCGTAAGTGAATGCAAGGAATTCAACTGGAATTCGAACTCGGCTCCGATTTCTCGTTCCGAGCCGATAACCACTACACCACAACGAAGAATGTATCAAGAGGATTTGTTTCAAATAGCAAATGGATTCTGCTTATATACTTTGAATTCAATTCATATCAGATGTCATAGTAGGCAGATTTATCCACTATTCCTATGACCCATTATGCAGTCATAATGTGTGGATGATAAAAAGTGTAACGAGTTGAACTCATTTAAAAAACAACGTTTTAGAAAGTATCAGTTCATCCGATAAGTAATATCTAAAATCTGATAGCAACAGATTGATTTATATTTTTGGAGGGACTACTAATCGATTAATAATTATTAAAGTTATCAAGGGTGTAGATTGAATGGTTGAGAAAAAAAAATGAAATAAGAAATGGGATAAAAATTATATTTTAAAACAAGATAATTATTTTTTCAAGTCTTTTCACTCTTATTTTTTTTTTTTTTCCAATTGGAGTAGATAGACTAAACTATCGCCCGGTTCACACTCCACCCACATCTATTGAACAGGTGAAGAGGCTCATCCCTTGTTTCCTGTTTAGGATGCGGTTTCCGGCTTTCTCTTTTCCATTCTTTTTACCCTTATGTAGCCCCCTGCGCATCAGTGGCGTTATCGCCTTGCTTGGGGTGATATGATTAAAAAAAAAAAAAAAAAAAAAAAAAATCGAACCCAGAATGAACTAATGATTTTTTTCTCGCTTTCTTTTACTACTTCTGTAGGAGTTTCTGTAAGTTTCCTTTCTTTGTTTGCTAGCAATACTTTACCATCTGTATATTTAAAACCAAGATTGTGGCTACCAATAATGGATGCTGACAGGACTTCTAATGATCTCAAGATTACTTCACGGTAAAGGTTGAATAAGTTTGATAAGAAGGCTACATCCTTGTCTTACGATTTTTTTTTGTGTATTTAGTTAATTCATTTTCTATCCGTATATAAGTTGTTTGCTTCTAGTATAAGTTCTGGATTATTCTAAAATATTTCCCAAATAAAATCAAGCTTACCAAGCAGTTCAAACAGTACGTTGTAATGAAGTCGGCCATTTCGATCAGTCTTGGTGGAACTTAACAGGATAATTGGGCGCCTCGTCTTCTCAAATTTTCTTGGCATTTTCCACCAAATCTTTGATTTTTCTTGTGGAGTTTGATGAGTCACGCATTATTAGATCACGTTCGAAATCGCACATTAGGTTAAAAAAGTTAATTTTTTCCCCGGAAAGTTGGATTTAACAAGGGAACATGAATTAACTTAATTTCATCACCGCCAAAAATATTTGAGTCGTCATAAAATTAAAAAAAAAAAAAAAAATCAGTGTCTTCTACGATTTACCCAACGGACAGCACCATTTACGACAGCATTGGACGCAGTTTATTGGCTAAGTTTGAGAAGAGTTAAAAGGTGAATTTCCAGAAATTCTTAATCAAACAGTATTCATTGTTAACACAAAAGTAAGCTTTTGAAATTTTTAATAAAAAAGATTTAATTAAAAAAAATTAACTTTTTTCTTCAGATTGTCACACCCAGAAAATAAAAGGATGCTGGTAGTCAAAAAAAAAAAAAAAAAAAAAGAAAAAACAAGGAAACCAGCTAGAGTCCAAATAAGATGTCTTTCGTATTAACTGGATTAGTAACGGATATGGTGCAGTCATATGAAATGTTTTCTCTCTTCATCTTCAAAGTCTTGTATCAGGATATGATATTTACTAAGCTTAGTTTTATGTGACAAAAAGTTCAACACGATAAAGCAAAGTCAGGATAAACATTATGTTACGGTAGTCTTCCAACTGAGTAATGTATACTTGCTTTGAAAATCATCATTCGTGATACTGAGCTATTACCTAGAATCATCAAATCAAAGTTGCTGACATTTATCAAGTTTTTGTTTTATTGACTTCACCCTATGTCTAACCATCTTCAGGTGGCCAGGTTTTTAATTCAGAATTATCCTTCTCCTAGACTAGTTGCCAACCACTAGCAGAGAGCCTAGTCTCTCCTGCTAATTTAATCCATAGCTTGGGAAGAAGAGACGGATTCGTAATTTACCCAAGGGTATTCATGATAAAAGAGATAGATTCATAGCTTTCCCAAGGGTATTGGCGAGGAAATAAATGAACTCATATTTCCAGATGGTATATGTGCAAAAGTGAGTCTAAACCGATCAAAAATCCAATCCAGTTTGCAGATTTCTCGTATCGTTTTAATTATTATTTCTGCTATATTGTTTCAACAAATGACAAAGAGAGTTTAAGTATCCCCACTATTGTTTAAAATGCTGTCGCGTAAATTGTAGCATTAATTTCTGTCCAAATTTTAAGTAACCCTAACAATGTTTCTTGTCTGAATTACTCAGTGCGTAATTGTTCCCGTAATTCTCTATCATTTTCTGAGTTGTTCAAATAAGTCTTGATATTTCCCTATCATTTCCTTTTCAGCTCTTCATTTCTTGCAATAAAGACGCACTCTTTTCTCTCTGTGTATAAATATAGACAATCAGAAGTTCTCGACTACCTGAGACAGAACACCGGAGAGGTAACATTATCTACGACACAATCACCATATACAGACAAACTAACCCATTTTCCTCAAAGATATATATTAGGTCTCAGTAAGAATTGTGATAATTTATGTAAAACTAGCAGTATAGCCCGGCGTTGCTCGGATGTAATGAAAGCTTTAAAACTAATCCATGATCCTGGAGCTCAGACTCTTTGGACGTTGGCACGAAAGACTAAAAAGCAATAGTTGTTTCCAGTTAAAGCGAAACCATAGACTGAAAGAAAAATGAATGGATGTAAGTCAAATTTGGATTTCCTGCTATCGATATCAAATAAGTTTATTTTCATCGTAAACTGAATTTTGAAGGCTAAATAAGTCCTCTGAGTAAATGGTATCATGGCTGAGACTAAGAACTACAATTATACCTACTTAGAGCCAAACCCGAAGCAAAGACTAAAATGAAAGGGCTGAAAAAATACAGACATACAGGCAGATAAACAGACACGCACACAAACATCTTGCCTTATATATATATATATATATATATATATATATATATATATATATATAATCGATTTTCTGCACTATTGTAAGAACTGCAACCTTGAAACTTCTGAATATCGTTTCTTCTGTCTTTGTCTATGAGTGTATTAAATTTGATTAAAATCGGACCACTCCTACAACCAGATTTTTTCGATTATCGATTTTTATCGGGGGTACCTCGACACCAAACTTAAATAAAAACACCCGCAGACCCTGTGTAAATTTTCAAGAAAATCGTTTCAGACGTTTCGGAGTCTATAGGTAACGGACACACACACACAGAGAAAGACACACACATAGACAAAGTTCCATTCATAAATAAGTTTAGATTTGGAAATAAAAATATGTAGTAGTTCTTTGTATTGGTTTGCTTTAGATGAGAACTAAAGCTACTGACAGACAAACATTTTCTAACTGTAAATTTGATTCAAGATTAGAATCTTGTTTAACATTAAAGTGTCAAAGATTACAATGATATAATTACGTTACTATATATAAAAAATGTCAATATCAAATTCAAGTAAACTTTAACAAAGCTTCTTGATGAATAATACAATTTATCTCTTATGTGGATGTAATGGGTATTTAATGCTCGTAATGCTGTGATATATAGGAAAGGCAGGAATGCGTAAAATATACCAGCTACCTCCAACATTTCCTCCTGATGAATATGGCATGTATATCATAACTTCGAGCAGCAAAAAATGGAGTGTCAGTCAATTGCCATACGTGATACACGCTTGGGCGATCATGTCTCGAAAGAGACATGACTGACTGGGCAGAAGATTATCCCGCAGTAGGTTGCCATTGCTTTCTGCGGTAGAATGGTTGCCGACCAAGGCTATAGAACCCAATCTGTCCTGTTATTTAACCCATAACTGGAAGGAATAGACGGATTAATACCTTTCCCAAGGGTATTTGCGCGGAAGTGAATACAATGGATTCAACTGGAATTCGAACTCGGCTCCCCGGCTTCTCATTCCGAGCCGATATCCATTGTACCACAGTGTCACTTGAAATAATTGTAATTCTTGGAATACACATATCCCTCCTAGCAACAGAATCTGTCAATATTGTTGCTTCAGTCGGATAAGATGTCAGCTGTTTGATAATTAAACAGACTTCTTCCATTGCACAAATGTAGAGCATCTAAGTTTCTAAAAATAATTGTGATTCTTTCGTTCTACATGAGCCTGTGAGACGAAACACTAGAATTTTCCAGCCTATTAAGAAACTCACTAGATTAATTATAGTTTCGTTTGGATCTATGACAATATCAACAGATGTATATACTTTTACACCATTGTGAAACTGTTAAAGAATTTATTAATCCGATAAGCTGCCTGATTGACTTGGACAACAATTACTTTTACACAGATATTGGTGATTATGCTAAATATATTGGTTGTTGGAAAATATATTAGTTTTGGGATCATCAACTGATTATGTCACAGAGCAATTCTCATCGATTGGTATGCCATCCAGGCGTTCAGTTACAATCCTTTTATCAATTTCCGAGCAGATGACGCAGTGTTGATAGCAGACACAAGAAGGAAACTACAGAAATTCAATCAGAAGGTAGTAATGGAAAGCGAGAAGAAAGGACTAAACGTCAATTTTAAGAAGACAGCATCAATGGCTGCAAGCAAAAAGAACAGCCCAAAATACGAACTATGACTTGGAAACACCAAAAATGAAGCAAGAAAAAACATTTTCAATACCTAGAATCTTATGAGAGTAACGAGGAAATTTCATGAAAAATAGAAACAAAGATGATTTAGAACTTAGAAAAGATACTTGAAATTTATTGGGTACAAAAGAGAAAATAAGGCTTGGAGAATTTTACATTCACAGGACATGATGAAGGCAAGAGTTAGAAGAAAACATTACATAACCTACCTAACGGGTTTGTGTAACTGGTTGGCAGAACAAGGATTAGGTGATAAAACAAAAAGACAAAACTTGCTAAGAGCTACATAAGACTGGAAGTTATGGAGAGACATGATCACCCACGTCCTGAAGGCGCAGGTAACATGTAATAAGGTGAAAAAGAAGGAAAAATTATTTCAAGTTATTAATCAGAGGAAAAGTTTTTAGATTAAGAAATCTATCTTATATTTATGAACACTACTTCACAAAAGATAAATATTTTAGAAATGTTACATTATCAGTGTATATATATATATATATATATATATATATATATACACACTACCGGCCATAATTTTTAGGCCACCCCAGTTTTTTAAAAGAAATGATGCACTTCTATTGTTAGCACTTTTTGTCAAATGGAAAATTCTAAATGAAAATAGAATGGTTCTTTTAATTAATACTGCACAATAACATGTGCATCAAATGAACTGTTCTGGTGTCAAGTTTTTGTGCTCTCTTCCCCATGCTAGTCTCTTCTTATTGGCTGGCCGAAGCAAAGGCTTCCTTGCTGTCTTGTAAAAGTTTGCAAAGTAATAATAACACAAGAATCATTCTATTTTCATTCATAATTATCCACTTGGTAATAAATACTAGAAATAATATGAAATAGATCATTTTTTTAAACTGGGGTGGCCTAATAATTATGGCCGGTAGTATATATATATAAATTTAAAAATCACTTGTTTCCGATGAAGGACCGAGGGCGGTCTGAAATATAAAATACAATAATAAAAATAAACAAATACTGTCCAAAAAAAAGTACATTTTTAAATTCAAAATTTTTAATATTCTTTCCTATATATATATATATATATATATATATATATATATATATATATATATACATACATCATTTCACTTTAAGTAAGGACAGAGCCACTAACACACAAGGGAAGGGAGGACCATGCATAAAAATATAAGAAAAAACATTAAGGAGAGAGAACAATAAAGGAACATAATCTATAATCTAAGAGAGCAGAAGATAGTGATTGGCATTGCATTTAAATTTTTGAAGAGCAAACATGACTGCAAAGCAATAAGTCGGAGGAGAGTTCTACAAGAAAGAAGTGCGATAGAAAAAACTGTTAGCATAGAACTTACGGTTACATCTAACCATTTCTACTGTAAATTGATAAGATCGTGTCTCTAATTTAGGAATGCGTTTAAATTCATAGAGTTTAGGTACTGCAGAGGAGAAGTCATCGGTACATTTACAATGAAAATATTTATAGAAAAGGCACAGGGAAGCTACATTACGGCGGTGGGAAAGTGACTGAAGTAGTGATGCTAGGTCAGGACCAATAACATTGCAGACTCTTCTTTGGATTTTAACAAGTATCTCTATATATATATATACAGCAGGAGCAACAGACCATATGTGGCAGCAATATTCTAAACACGGACATATATAGTAAAAAAACTCAGCGTAGTTTACTTACCTTCAAAATGATCTCAACACTGCATACTCCCCTTCAAAAGTTCTCAACGCTCCTTACTCCCAGACAAAGGTCGTTACCAATTTTGAGCAGAAATAGGTTTACTTAAATAACTAACAATTTAATTATAAAAGCAACTAACAAAACAATCATATTTGTAAAAATCCCAAAAGACCAGATTCGAAATAAGTATTTAAAAAAACCAAAAAAAAAACCCGTGGTTTGATACAGTTTGATTTTTAAAGTCGAATATGCAAATTAGTTATCTCCATTAAGAAAGAACATTCAGATGCAGACAACTTTATTCTAGATGGGAACAGGTTCGTCAGATTTCCACTCGAAACCAATCTAGTCGGACTCTCTGCCTCTGGGCTGAGAGGAACCAAGATATGGCTCTGTCGAAGGGCAGGGTCTCGTCTGAAGAAACCCAGACAGGAGCCCGACCCGGCTTTCTACAGGGACTACGGGAAATTTTTTGCCCGAACTTAAAGGCTTGGAGTTACCGTATAAAAACTGGCCTTGTGCCACATCTAGTCTCAGTGGAAAAGTTTATGGTTAATATCTAGGTTCGCCAATCGTCCGGTTCATAACCTTCTAGTTTTTGAACAGGAGTAGAAGTTCATCCGTTGCCTCTAAAGACTTATTCTGTTTCATTCCCAGTAGCCCCTTGCATTTTAGTGGCATCATCGCCTTACTTTGGATGAATTTATTTAAAAGAAAATGGTGTGTGTGTGTGTGTGTGAGAGAGCATGAATACACTGATTTGTTTACGAATACATACGCTCGTTAGTACATGATTAGTGTATTTTTATTGCAAATTATCATACATTTAGTGGTTTTTACCTTTGACTCTTGCTTCGTTATATTTTTTTTTAATCATATCAGCCCGAGCAAGGCGGTAACGCCACTGGTGTGCAGTGGGCTACATAAGAGTGAAAAGATTGAAAAGAAATCCGGAAACCACATCCTAAACAGGGAACAAGGGATGAGCCTCTACACCTGTTCAATAGACATGGGTGGATAGTTTAGTGAGCGATAGTTTAGTCTATATATATGAGGCCAATCTTCAATTTTTTTCATAAGAAATGAGACGTTTGATAAGTGAGTTTTGCACTAATTCTCTAAAGCACTATTAAGAATAGCGGGAACAAGATTAATAGCTATGAGTGAAACAGGAGACATGGAACGTTTTAGTCAGTTTGTTCTCATGAGTATTATCGTTAAACTACAAGCACTAAAGCCATAATTTGACCCGAAAAACTTTTTTCCTGCAATTATAGTATATGAACAAAAAAGCATGTGGTAAAACTTTGATGTGGCATTGACTGGTACCTGTCGTCTTCAGGGTTTGTTTAACTCATTACTGATTAGTTAATGCTAAACATTTTTGAAGAAAACCGAGGTAACTAACTGAAACGCCGAGAAGAATTAGATAATTATGCATCTTCTTTGGTAGCATTATATTTACTTTTCGAAGACAAGAAATCAAATGAAAAAATTTTATTTTACAGTCATAGGATCGAAATATCAAGTACCAGTACTTAGTAAAAACATAATATACAACAAAATATTTTTATCTTCAGTAGGACTATATAGGTTCGCCTATTGCCAGGTTCACTTTTCTCCCCGTTTTTTTGTTTTTTTTTTATAATAATAACTAAAACGATACGAGAAATCTGCAAACTGGATTGGATTTTTGATCGGTTTAGACTCACTTTTGCACATATACTATCGGGAAATATATGAGTCCATTTATTTCCTCGCCAATACCCTTGGGAAAGCTATGAATCTCTCTTTTATCATGAATACCCTTGGGTAAATTACGAATCCGTCTCTTCTTCCCAAGCTATGGATTAAATTAGCAGGAAAGACTAGGCTCTCTGCTAGTGGTTGGCAACTAGTCTAGGAGAAGGATAATTCTGAATTAAAAACCTGGCCACCTGAAGATGGTTAGACATAGGGTGAAGTCAATAAAACAAACTTGATAAATGTCAGCAACTTTGATTTGATCATTCTAGGTAATAGCTCAGTATCATGATTGATGATTTTCAAAGCAAGTATACATTACTCAGTTGGAAGACTACCGTAACAATGTTTATCCTGACTGCTTTATCGTGTTGAACTTTTTGTCACATAAAACTAAGCTTAGTAAATATCATATCCTGATACAAGACTTTGAAGATGAAGAGAGAAGACATTTCATATGACTGCACCATATCCGTTACTAATCCAGTTAATACGAAAGACATCTTATTTTGACTCTAGCTGGTTTCCTTGTTTTTTCTTTTTTTTTTGACTACCAGCATCCTTTTATTTTCTGGGTGTGACAATCTGAAGAAAAAAGTTAATTTTTTTTTAATTAAATCTTTTTTATTAAAAATTTCAAAAGCTTACTTTTGTGTTAGCAATGAATACTGTTTGATTAAGAATTTCTGGAAATTCACCTTTTAACTCTTCTCAAACTTAGCCAATAAACTGCGTCCAATGCTGTCGTAGGAGTCAAGGTTTATCCTTCATTTCCTGTTTAGGACTGGGTTTCTGGTCCTTTCTAAAGTCTAATTCGACTATACTTCTAACGTCTCCGCCTGAATTCTGAAATTTTATTTACGTAATAATTTTTTTTTGTTTTGTTTTTGTTCCTTCCAAAGTCTTTTCATTCTCTTTCACTACCAGTAGTTCCTTGCGTCACGGTGGTATTATCGCCTTGCTTGGGGTAAGTTGAGTAAAAAAAATTCTGTATACTCAAAAGCGCTGCAGAGAACAGTTTTCCTGAAATTCATTTTAAATACAGTACTCTCAACTAGATTTAACAGTAATGACAATGATCAATAAAGTTCAGTAAATGTTCTCACATCATTCACACCCTAACTGCCCCTCTCTCTCTCATGACGGTAAACTGCATCCGGCAGCGAGACATCTGATTAGAAGGTTGTGAGGAACATGGAACTACCTCTTAGTTGCTGTTGTTCCCAGGTCCACCCTAACCCGGAGTGGTAGCACCTGTTAGGATCCCAGCTATGGGCAAATAGTTAATCCCCAAACGGGGGTCAAAACACGATGAAAGTATAAAAATTGACTTTATAGAAATATATACATAAAAATAGACTTTTATAGAAAAATATAAATTTTTTGAAGGAAAAATATTACCAACAATACTTTTCTGGAGAAAAAATTTTTTACCATAACATTTTTTAAATAAAACAAATGCCATAATACATTTTTGAAGAAAAAGAAATATTATCAGCAATACATTTTTTAAAATACAAAGCTAGAAGATATCTTCAGTTTTCTAAAATTAAAATTTTTCATCAAAATCTGATTAAATCAACCTTCTCACTATAATTGAACATTAAAAAAATACTTTAAAACCCTACCTTTTTGGGCATTAAATAACCCACACTGGTTGATATGTCGTTAAACAAAACTCAAACTCTCTCTCTCATCCCACTCACATCGACACGACGCTCAACATACATCATTGCAACAATTCAAATAACCAGAACCCATGCGGTGGTTTATCAATACATATCTATAAACTTCCAAATTAGTCTAAATCTTACTATTAACGCTTGATAAATTTTTTCAAGACAAATTTAATGAGAACCTATCTAAACTATTACGAACGCCCTTACTCTTCTTCATTTCAGTATACTGTAAGTGTAGTAGAAGTAATAATACACCCTTAGATATTGTTACTATATGGCTCGTATTCTTATTTCTTTATAACTACACAGAATCCATCATTATTATATCTTTCTTGGAATTAAGCATATTCAGTTTCCTATATTTAGCCTGCTACGACATTCTAAATGGAGCGTCTCGTCATATAGTAGCAAGCTACCAGCCACTGTACTGGTTGGTTTCTATCAACCTGGTAACCCGACTTGAGTTCATACCTGGTACCCTCGATCTGATTTCAACAAACGAATGAACACAGAACAGAATCTTTTCTTCACCTACAATAGTTGGCAATTCCGACGACATGACACTATACCTACAACACTTTCTCCATTTAAATGTTCTGACATTTGAGAACAAGAAAACCTTCCATTTTTAACAATTTCTGATAGATAAACTTTGTCTTGATACGATACGAGGTGTTTCTACTATTATTATCATTAATTTATTCGGAACATCTTGTCTTTGTCGTTTTTAATCACAAGTTTTCGATCGCTTTACTCACCAGTCATTTTTAACTGTCTGTCGAATTCGATAACTTGCCAGGAATATTGACCAGGGTTCTTTATTTATTTATTCTCGATTCTTACAGTTACATGCAGTTATGATTCCAATACAAATTTAAGAATTTGTCATTTCTTCCTTTTAAAGCCTCCCTGCCTCTCTACTTATCGAATGTCTTTTTCTTTCAGAACAACGCAAGTTCACCCCTCCCCAAAAAAACAAAAAACAGATGAACTTTACAACTCAATTTGTGATTTTACAGCATTAGATTTGTAGAGAGCAACGAGAAAGTCCAAAGGAAAACAGGAACTTAAGTAAACGTATACTTACAATCAGGAAAAATCTTAATCTTCTGGGAAACTGTTGTGGACCCCGAATAGGTCCAGAAGAAAACTCGACCTCGCGAATTAGTCAAACATATATTAAACGGAAAACAAATACAAGTGTTACACGTCAGCTTGACTACCAAGTATTAGACCGGAGTGACTTAACCCGATTCAACCACCACCAAGAGGCATATTCTCCTAGTATTCATAATAATAGGAAGAGTTCATTATAGTCCAAAAAGGGTAGGTCCCATAACGTAAACATAATGAGGAAAGAGGAACTAGAGAATTTAGCACTTACAGGACATTGAAAACAAGAGAAACAGAGGAAAACAGCTAGTAATCCACATAACAAGCCTATGTGTATGGATGGTAGATCGCCGACAATGAAGCATGGTGTAGGGTCTAAAGTTAGAACAACGAAACACTGGAAGTGAAGGAGTTTGGTACATAAAAGAAGTTTTGACCTTATTCATCCGTTTTATTTTTCTCATTTAACAAAGAAAAATGTTTAAACTGAAGTCAAACTCCGAAAACGAAAAATGATATAAGGCAGCGTTTCTGAATTTCAGCATCAAGGTAGTCGATAAGAAAATAGGACTTTCAGATGTTTCAAGTGAGTGAAATGTGTCAAGCCATGCAATATCGTTCATATTTATTTTTGTACTTTAGACGACTGAAAAACGGAAACAAACACACATATCAACGGACGTTATAAATCTACACGATATCTGGCCTGGTTTTACTTTCATATGCAGCGGCTCAAGCGTTTGTCAGAGCAGATTTGATAAGAAATAATGCATCGCCTTTTCTTCCTCTTTGTATTATACTTCTTTAACCGAACGACTTTCACAGTTTAAAAGACAAACTCTATTACAGCTATAAATACTTCGGTTTAAAGCAGCATGCGAGACTACCTATTATGGCCCGCGAGGGTATTTCAAAATAGCTAATTTCAGAAAAACTCAAGTCAGAATAAATTGTGACAGGTTATAGGAGATGTCAGGAAGTGGGTAAGAGAAGGATGAGAATACTGATGAGAGTGGAGTGAATAGATAAAGGAGCGTGACAGAGAGAGAGAGGATGCAAGTCAGTGAGATAGGAGAATTGGAGTAGATAGACCCTTTTATCGCCGGTTCACATTCCTCGCTTTTCTTTTGGACAGGAGAAGAGGTGCATGTTTTGTTTCCTGTTTAGGAAGGGGTTCCCGGTTACTCTCCTCTCGTCCAGTCCTAGTGCTAGTTCTGTCGCAAGCTTTTTGCAGTAACTGTGGATGATGGCAACGTCTCTTCATTCTGAGGGTACCGGGTTGGCATTTTTCTGCTTCCGAGTGGTATTTAGAAGTCCGAACTCTTGCGTAGCGTCATGAGAGGCTGCTCTGATCAACAATTGAATAATATCGGGGTTTTATGTAGTGCCATGTCGCGCATGGATGAGTGTCCCTCCGGTGGGCAACCCTGAGGCCACATTATGCTGCAGTCTGCGCCAATTTCACTCCCACACATGCTGCTATATAAATCTACCATCCACCCGTGCATTGAATACTGCTGCCATATATGGTTGGGTGCTCCTGCTATACACCTAGGTGTCCTTGACATAATCCAACAGAGCATCTGTAATGTGATCGATCCTGACTTGGCAGCTCAGATATAGTCACTTTCTCACCGGCGCAATGTGGCTTCCCTGTGTCTCTTCTACAAATACTTTCACGGCTTCTGCTCCAATGAACTTAGCCCACTAGTGCCACCTATATATGAATTTACTCGAGTCACAAGATTAGCTACTAGATTCCATCCTTTTACTGTAAAACCAATAAAATGTAAACGCAAATTCTACTCCATCAGTTCCTTTTCTTGCACTTTCCGCCTGTGGAATTCCCTTCCATTTACTTGCTTCCTCGACAGCTACAATCTCCAAGAATTTAAATGTAAAGTCAATAGTCCTATTTCACTAACTTGATTCCTCTCTCTCATGCTCTTTTCTCTATCCACTCCACTCTCATCAGTATTCTCAACCTTCTCTTACCCACTTCCTGTCCCCCTATGACCTGTCACTCTTTCTCATAACTTTCCTCCTATGTAATCCCCTGCAAAACAGTGGCAGTAAAATGCCTTGCTTGGGGTTATATGATCATAAAAAAAATGGTAACGAAGGTTGTCTGAACGAACTTGGAAACCAACGCAGATCATAAGACTACATTATTGGTTACCGTTGACTAGGACCGACTTCGATGGTTATAACATATTTCTATATTGTGCTTGTGTTGTGGATTCCGGGTGAGGAACCGCACAAAATAATGAACAACAAAAACAGATATTGAGATAGAAAAGTAGGTTATATTGAACGCAATATACAAACTTGAACGCAGGTTAGTAAATCCAGGCATACTATTAGTAAGAAATAAATATATACAAGTCTTGAAGTGAAGTCGTTGGAAATAGTATATCCGTGTATATTATTCTAGCTGAGTGGAGCTCAGAGCTATTTTGACTTCTGATGCGGTAATATCTAGGTAACTTCGGTATCTCTCGGTAACTTACGTATCAGTTCCGGTACTCTCCGATAATTCTAACGGATCTCTACGATTACTCTCAACTATCAACTGCTGTTCTCTCTATGGCAGGAGTATATGTATACTCAGTCGAGTCCATTATCATATACAAAGTGGAGATCCCACAATAGCTTGCATATTCTCTTACAAGAAAATGAAAAAAAAAAAGATAATTTACGTTCTTCCGACTTCTTTCTGGTCGTGTTCATTTTTTTAATTATAAATGTTTGGACAATTATCTTTTCCAACATCAGATATTATCAAAGCCGCTTAAACATATTTATGTGCGTTACTGTTCTGTGCTAGCAGCTTCGCTTGTGGAACTCACTTCCGTTTTCTAGTTTCCTAGTCAAGTTTGATCTTCAATAACTTAAATATAATATCAATCGTTATGTTCTGTCTCCTAATCCCTGTTCTTTTATTTTTCTTTCTCTTTATTAGTGTTTTTATCTCATAGTGTCTCACACTCAGAAACCTTTTGCGTCATAGTAGCTTCATTGCCTTACTTCGTGTTCCTGGCGTTATACAGTATTTATCTCAGATCATTTAAAAAATCATTAGTAATAACACATATAGAAATAAATTTATTTTGTAATAAAGTATATCACTTGAATTTTAATAATTAAAAAATAAAGTATTCCTTGCGAAAAGTAAAGAATTGTATAATCGTCAAGCACAAGATTAATTTTAAATTAGTTGAAACATCTCAGAATGGAATGTTGGGTACACATGTGCAAGGTTGGCACAAGATGCCTATGCCCTCATTCGAATCTATAATACGGGGCCCTCACTTAACTGCATGTCAATTTTCATAAAGTATGGCTGACCACTCGTATCCAAGGATGCACGTCTACTAGGGCGGCTAGCTAATTCCCGTTACAGACGCCTGCTTAGGCACATTTGTGTTTGTTCAACATCCACAGAGCCCACCTGTTGTTTATACTGCAACCACGCTGAGCAGACCATATTTACAGTTTCTTAGAGATAGCGCGTTATCTAACATGAACAACAGTCTGAACAATGCCAGAACGCTCGAACCCTCGGCCACGATGACTTCTGACTGCGAGCTAGCACAACCATCAACGGTTCCCAAAAAATAAAGTCTGCCCAATTTCACTCACCTAGTAAATCCGTGGTATGGTTTTCAGGCACTTTCTAAAGGTGTCACCCCTGGGATCTCCAGACTGATAACATCAAGAAGTCACCTTTCTGACAAATTGACCATAGTGAGATTCGAACCCGGGCCTCATGGCCAGTCAGTGAATGTTCACGCGCTCATATTTTCATAAAATAGAATTAATAAAAAATGCAAATTTTATTAAACCTAATTATGTACAATAATCATCGCTATAATATTTTATCAGAAAGGAAACTTTTGCGGTTAAATTTATATAGAAACTTTCTTTACAGCCAGATAATATCGTGGATCATTTCTAAATTGGGTGAAATAAAATTCAACATTATTAATGGAGTAAAATAAAAGGACAATATTGCTATGTAAAAATTTCTTCATCACATCCATAAATATATTTTTTCGATCATTCTTTCTTTTCAAAGTTTTATAAAAATTAATAAAAATGAATTATTTCAACAATAAATTTTATATTTCTAAAATTTCAAAGCAAAGAAATTTTGAAGTGAATTTCTCATAAAGATTATAAATATCAGATATCTCATTTTAAACTTCAGCCGACACCTCATTCAGTTTCTTTATAAAATGTTAATTTTCTACTCACGTAAGCCAAATCCGCTTTCTTTGCTCTACTTGGATCAGTATCGACACGTGTTAATTGGCGGACCAACACCTGTGTTCTTTCTTAGAAATGCCCACATGGAATGCCTCTTTTGGAACTAAAAGTTATACTTTAACATCTTTGCGCACAAAACGAAATTTTTCCTTCAATTTCAATTATCTCGCTAGTCGTTATATAGAATTTTTTAAACTTTCTATAACACGAGTAGCGAGGTGATTGAAATTGTCATGACTTTGTACAATATTAGGTGGGTGCATTGACGACTTTCATAAGAAAACATTAGTACAAGTGCAAAAGATGATAGTATATTTATATTTATCAAGTACAGTCCAGGTTATTCTTATCTGCATATTACTAACACGTTCAACATTATGGCCGAAAAATAGTAAAAGAACTAACATATTTCTTTTAGGCTTAGCAAGAGTAAATGCACTACTTTGTCAAAGACAGAGAATTAGCCTTTTCATTTTCAGCAAACATCATTTCTAATTTGGATAACTTGTGATATCACATTGGATATCGTAAAAACCTTCTCGCATGTTGGTAAAAGAATTTTTCTTGTTTTTAAGGTGATAGTGCTTTGGTTTGACAGAATTGATTTATGATTTGCACCTTGTATCACACTTAGAGGTTCCGGGGGTAGTTAGCGCCGGCCATGCACACACATATTACACAAGTCAGTCAGTTAAGTGTCATACGTGATTACACGCTTGGGCGATCATGTCTCGAAAGAGACATGACTGACTGGGCAGTAGGTTGCCATTGCTTTCTGCGGTAGACTGGTTGCTGACCAAGGCTATAGAACCCAATCTGTCCTGCTATTTAACCCATAACTGGAAGAAATAGACTGATTAATACCTTTCCCAAGGGTATTTGCGCGTAAGTGAATGCAATGAATTCGGCTCCCCGATTTCTCGTTCCTAGCCGATATCCAATGCACCACAACACACATGAAATTATTTCAGTATGAAGCTGTATGTTTTTTAGAAATGGTATTACGTTTCTTTCATACATATATCCTCATTTTCGTAAAATTTATTACGTTTTGTCTGTTGTATTCCCGGGTATCTCTCGCATCCCTTAACTTTCAAGGAAAAGAACAGTACCTTTTTTTATTTTTATTTTTTTATTTCAAAGGAAATTATTTTGCTTTCAAACCTTGCTTTTTGTCACGTCTGATGTTCCAGGCACTGGCAAGGTTATCGGGGTGGTAGCCACGGGAGCACAATCTTTAGGAGCGAAAAATTTCAAAAAGTAACAAAGCATAGTAGTAAATATAAAAAAAAAAAACTATCTCCCCCCCTCACACTCTCTGTTAAATACAAGTGGTCATCCAATTAACCCACTTTCAGGGGTTTCATTAAATGTGAAAGTTACAGGTGGAAACAGAAAAGTAGAGGGTGGGATCAAAGAGCCCGGCCTAACAAAGATATGTAGGTGAAATTTGAACTTTGAACTTTGTCAGGCCTTGAAAAGTTGCCGGTGTTAGACGGGAAATAGCTGAAGATTCTGCCGGTCGATGACATGCGTTGACTCGGAAAGTACCGAAAACATACTGTGGTGTCCGTTAATCTCTAATCTCTCGAAATATATTCGCTAAGTACAATAGATGCTCGTGCAGAAGCCAAGAAATATTTGACAAAAAAAAAATGATGAAATGATGGGCAGGCTTATATTCGAAGTTAATATCTTGCCGATTTTCACCAACTTTAACATCTATGTAAAAATGCGGTATAATATCTGGAATAATTGCTTCACAATAAGTACCCCAATCATTTTCGATACCTAACTTTTGAACTGAATTTTTATTTTAGTTTTAATTAAAAGCTAAATGATTAAATTTACTATTTCCAGTAAGCAAAATACTCTGGTGTATTTAAAACAAAAATTATATTGATTTTTAAAAAAATTTCTATTTGTCGGTCATTTTTGAGCGATAGACACATTTGCAAACAAAAGTTAATCATCGGTTTTAAAAATTTTGCAAAAATAAAATATACATCTGTGACACTATTTTTGGAAAATTAGCAAATTTAAAGTTAAATTAAACTAATTTTCACAAGCATTACTTATTTATAGCATGAAATTTCGGATAAAACAATTTCTTAATCACGGAATGTTGATTTCTAATCTTTTCTGTAAATGATTGACGAGTGATAAACAGACAGATAACGAGATAAGCCATTTGTATGGTGACCAGAATTGACATAATTGTCCAAATTTATTTCCTGTAAGGGGAAGAAACCGGGAAACCTTTTAATGTACACACAAATTTATATTAATTTTCTCGTCAAGATCTTTTTGCGATTATTAAGAAAAAAAGGCAAAGGATTTTTTATTATTAAATTATAACTTTTTTAATCCTATATAGTACCTTCGAAATTTTGATTAAAAATGTTGTTTTTCTTGCTTCCACGGGTGACCATATAATTCAATATTGGAAATTTGAGCATCTTTTTGCTGGAAAAACATTTGATAATTGCAAAAATCAAACAATTGTCGGTTTTTTTAATTAAACTTTATTTAAGTCTTGATGAATATGAATTTTTACATCTGTTACCCCGCTTCACACATATACACACACATACACATTTATTTAATTTTATGAAATTTCAAGAAATTCATTTTTGTAAAGTTTAATGTTTATATCTAAACTTATTTATAAATGGAACTTTGTCTGTGTGCGTGTGTCCGTTACCTATAGACTCCGAAACGGCTGAACCGATTTTCTTGAAAATTTACACAGTTGTACTATAAGCGTCTACGAGTGTTCTTAGCTAGGTTTTGTGTCGAGGTACACCCGATAAATATCGAAAATCGATAATCGAAAAAATCGGGTTGTAGAAGGAGTGGTCCGATTTTAATCAAATTTGATACTCATAGACAAAGACATAAGAAACGATATTCAGAAGTTTCAAGGTTGCAGTTCTTACAATAGTGCAGAAAATCGACAATATATATATATATATATATATATAAAAGGCAAGATGTTTGTGCGTGTGTGTGTCTGTTTATCTGTCTGTATGTCCTTTGTACAAATCCACAATTTTTATACGATTCTCACCAAACTTCACACAAATATTCTTTAGGCTGAGTCTGAGCTCCAGGACCATGGATTAGTTTTAAAGTTTTCATTATACCCGAGCAACGCCGGGATATACTGCTAGTTAGTTATATTTAAATCTTGCCTGAAACATAAAATAAACAATGCAATAAAATTAAGGTATTATTTAATTAGAAAATGTTTTAATTGCTTTTATATATATATATTATAAGATGTTTTATAAACATTATTGTCTTAAGAAAAAAGATTTTTCGATGAATCGTGTATTTTTCTTTTTTTTAATTTTATTTATAATAATTTATAAAGTTTAATTTTTTTTTCATTTTGTATTAATTGGTAGCGATTAGGTGATATTGTTATCAAGTAAATTTTTACAGAATATATTTTTAGTACTTACAGTCTTTATTTATACTTACATTTCTTTTCTGTGAATTTTATATATTAAATTTGTGTTGCATATCAATTCGAGGAAGAATAGTCAGCCAGTCAGTTAAGTGCCATGCGCGATACACGCTTTGGGCGATCATGTCTCGAAAGAGACGTGACTGACTGGGCAGAAGATTATCCCGCAGTAGGTTGCCATTGCTTTCTGAGGTAGACTGGTTGCCGACCAAGGCTATAGAACCCAAACTATCCTGTTATTTGATTCGTAGCTAGAGGGGGAAGAGATGTATTATATTAATAAGTATTAATTAGTGGGGGATCAGTTTATTACTTCATAACAATAGAAAAACGATCCCCTACTTTATGCTCAGTAGAAGCTTTAATCATGATTCCAACTATTATATTTAGTCAGTCAATTAAGTGCCATACGTGATACACGCTTTGGGCGATCATGTCTCGAAAGAGACATGACTGACTGGGCAGAAGATTATCCCGCAGTAGGTTGCCATTGCTTTCTGCGGTAGACTGGTTGCCGACCAAAGCTATAGAACCCAATCTGTCCTATTATTTAACCCATAACTGGAGGGAAGAGACGGATTAATACCTTTTCCAAGGGTATTTGCGCGTAAGTGAATGCAAGGAATTCAACTGGAATTCGAACTCGGTTCCCCGATTTCTCGTTCCGAGCCGATATTCACTGCGCCACAACGCACAACCCAAAATTAAAGATCTTTCTCGGCTTTACTGATAAAAAACGCCGACACGGACATAAAAATATTCAATATTCTTCTTTTCGTTAGTGACGTGTGGTATGGAGTCAAGGTTTAGTTGGCGGTAAACATACGCACGAGATGACGACACGACTGCTGTCTGAAAACTGCTATACTCAACTATAAACTGACTCTTTGTGACAGCTGACGTCACTTAAATAGTTGCCTCCTGATACCTGGAAGTTCTGATGCACTCCATCCCATCCCGGGCACTGACCCCTTTGACCCCTGTTAGTCAAAATAAAATTCCACCTGCATTTTTGTACTCCACGTCGCCCAGTGAAAAATACACTTCTTGGCAAAAATTCTGCACCGACCAAGATATTATTTAATAATTCGGCAAAATCCTGTCATTTTCATTGGCAATTTTCATTCAGGAATGACCTTTGGTACCATTCCACCCTGACCCAACGAATATACATTTGTCTCAAGCACAAGCTTTTATTTTTATATTATACAATATATGTATATTAAGTTAACTATCTAATGCTTTAATAATGTGTAAAAATTGATCTATTTGTAATTTCCAACTTTTTTAAAGCATGCATTTGTTTTAATTTGTATGTTAAATAAAATTTTGCTCCATGATATCGTCTGCTAAAAGGAAATAAACAAAAATTCGAGAAACTTGTTGAAACTATAAAAACAGATGAAGCGGTTAAAAATCATTGTCTATTGTGTAAAGAAGTTGTGAAACAAAAATGTATGTTTTAAATGGCCCAAAATAGAGATTTTAGAATTCAAAATTAAAATAAAAATCTATTCTCCACTCGTGGGAATTTACAAAAACCGCGACATCTAAATATAATGGGTTCATTAGCTAACTCGGTTTATAGAGGTTTAGGATTTTAGCCAATTTCTCAGAAATAAAATAGAAGGGTTTCCATTCGGATCGGCTTATGCACAGCATATGTTTCTACTAGTGCTCTAACACAAAGTTAAAACTTGTTGCTGTCAGTGTGTGTTTGTGCCGATAATAAATCGGTTGTTTTGAGAATATCAAATAAATTTAAATATACTGACTTTTAATGTCAGTCAGTTAAGTGCCATACGTGATACACGTATTTTTAGTACTTACAGTCTTTATTTATACTTACATTTCTTTTCTGTGAATTTTATATATTAAATTTGTGTTGCATATCAATTCGAGGAAGAATAGTCAGCCAGTCAGTTAAGTGCCATGCGCGATACACGCTTTGGGCGATCATGTCTCGAAAGAGACATGACTGACTGGGCAGAAGATTATCCCGCAGTAGGTTGCCATTGCTTTCTGAGGTAGACTGGTTGCCGACCAAGGCTATAAAACCCAATCTGTCCTATTATTTAACCCATAACTGGAGGGAAGAGACGGATTAATACCTTTCCCAAGGGTATTTGTGCGTAAGTGAATGCAATGGATTCAACTGGAATTTGAACTCGGCTCCCCGGTTTCTCATTCCGAGCCGATATCCACTGTACCACAACGCACATCCTAAGTATTTTACATTAATTATATCAGTATTTTCTTAAAACATAGGAATTTATTTTGAGAATAAAAATTCCCTACAGTAAATCTTCATTTTTATTAATAAACTATAAGAATCTATTAAGAAAAACAAACAAAAGTGTTTTAAAAATAATAATAAAAATACTTTATTTTTTTAAAAAAATGTTTTAAACGAGTGGGCCTGTGCGGTCTAAAATGATGGCAACATATATAATGATGTACCTACTATTGAGTATCTTACATTAAGACATAAGAGACCCCCCACACGCTGAGCGTGACAGGAGTGATATAAATTTCCAGGTGAAGAAGACTCAAGGTTTTACTATTTTGAGTGCCCTAGCATTTATTTTATTATGAACAATGCTCAATATAATAAATATTATAGCGCTTAATATAATTATATAATTATAAATTAATTGTACATTGCGACACGGGAATTTACCAGCACACCTCTTCATTTAATAATAACAAATACAAAAATAGAACATCCTTATCGAAATATCATTGGTATCTGAAGAAAACAAAACAAAACAAAAAAAAAAAAAAAAAAAACACCCACAATAAAGTGGAAAATTCTAAAAAAAAGCTAAAACATTAAGTCCTTAAATGAACCATGTTCATTATGTTTGTACGAAAAACTATTTATTATTAAATCACTTAAGAATAAAAATCTATTAAATAAATGCAATGACATAAATGTCATATGTAGACATTGCAAATTGTTCGCATTAGAAAATGGGTAAAATTTAAATGAAATAACATGCATATAACCAACAAGTACTTAAGGAAAATAATTACTGATGAACTATCAAAATGAATTGAAACGTAAAATTATTTATTTAAAAAAAATTACTTTTTATAATAAAAAAGCTTTACAATAAATAAATAGATAGACCAAAAATGATAAAAAAAACGTGAAAAGTACAGCCTTGGTACTAAATGAGAAAATCAAATCAAAGGCAATAAAACTAAAAGAAGAAGAAAGGAAAAAGGGAAAATGATAAGATTAGGTTAAAGGCAGTTTGACATCTTGACCGTTAAGGAGGGAAAGAAAGAAGGGAGAAGGGTAGGATAAGGGAGGAAAAAAAGAAAAAATAGAAAAAATGGGTTAGTATGTATTTTTTTGAGGCAAAATCCCATAATGAATCTTCGCACTGATTAGTTAAATGAAACGCACATGTAAATTTTATATCTTCCCACATACATAACAAAGGCTTTTGTTATTTAAATGTAAATCATCTGCACAACCAACATCAAACATTGCCTAATGATGAGAATTTATCTCGAAACATAGAAATTTCTGTGTAGCAATGTACAATTTCTAATTATATATATATATATATATATATATATATATATATATATATATATATATATATATATATTACGGAAATCAACGAATTTTAATTTTTATAGATAGGGGTCGCAGGTTCGAATCCTGCCGAATAGCACACATTTTCGTAATAAAAATTTATCGTAAATAATCAGGCCGGTAGAAATAAATATATAATACTGTTTCATTAATAACAGAATATCTACTTAAATACGAGTATCGATAAAAAATAATGTTCAAACAATTCATTTTATATATATATATATATATATATATATATATATATATATAGAACACACACACACACACACACACACACACACACACACACACACACATATATATATATATATATATATATATATCTTGAAACATAGAAATTTCCGTGTCGCAAAGCACATTTAATTCATAATTTTATATATATATATATATATATTCTACTCGACGACATAATTATTGTAAAAATATAAACTAACTGTTAATAAAGAGAATGAACTGAGCCGATATTGCCTTGCTATTGTCACTCTCTGTCTCCATGAGCGTGACAGAAGGGAAATATATACAAATAAATACAAAACGGTCTTTAGTATAATAACGAGGATTTGATGGATGGCCTGACGATTGCGTCCAAGTGTTCAAACATTCAATCATGCTTTTTCTATAAAAAAATATTTTCATAATTCTTCTGATGAGCTTTCCTCTTTGGCACCTTGGTTGACTGAACGCAGTTATCAGGTCATCATAACTTTAAGATTGCATTCAAGCATCAAACAGATTGTGACCACTCATTGTTGACCTCAGTGTCCTGCATATATATATATATATCAGTCCTGCATATATATATATATATATCAGACCAAATTCATGCAACAATTGTTGTATGAATTTGGTCTGATGAGCTGTCTGCAAGAGCTTCGCGAAATAAGCTATGACCAATGGATTTATAACAACATCCAACTTATTTTCATTATATATATATATATATATATATATATATATATAATCATTTCACCCCAAGCAAAGCAATAAAGCCGCTAAAACACAAGGGGTTAATGAGTGTGAAAGAATGTGAGAAAAAGCGAAAACATTATTAAGGATAATATTATTATAAAAGAACACAAATTATGAAGACAGATGATTAGGTTTGGCAGCGTATTTAAATTTTTGAAGATCAAAGTTGACTAGAAAGCAAGAAGCCGGAAGAGAGTTCTACAAACGAGAAATGCAAGAATCTCTAAATACATGACAGAAGCCACAAACCAGAAGTGATAGTGATATCCAATGTATGGATGAATGGCAATACTTATAAGTGTACTAGCAGTATAGCCCGGCGTTGCTCGGGTGTAATGAAAGCTTTAAAACTAATCCATGGTTCTGGATCTCAGACTCTTTGGACGTTGGCACGAAAGGCTAAAAAGCAATAATTGTTTCCAGTTAAAGCGAAACCGTAGACTGAAAGAAAAATGAATGGATGTAAGTCAAATTTCCTGGTATTGATATCAAATTTTCTGCACTATTGTAAGAACTGCAACCTTGAAACTTCTGAATATCGTTTCTTATGTCTTTGTCTATGAGTATCAAATTTGATTAAAATCGGACCACTCCTTCTACAACCCGATTTTTTCGATTATCGATTTTCGATATTTATCGGGTGTACTTCGACACAAAACCTAGCTAAGAACACTCGTAGACGCTTATAGTACAACTGTGTAAATTTTCAAGAAAATCGGTTCAGCCGTTTCGGAGTCTATAGGTAACGGACACACACACACACACACACACACACACACACACACACACACACTCCCACAGACAAAGTTCCATTTATAAATAAGTTTAGATAAGATAGATTATAGCGAGAAAAATTGTCTGGCATGACACAGTGAGCCATGACACAATGAACTAACGATTGAGTCAATATAATCTTACTAGTTTATATCAACGGAAAACGTTAGCTTGAGAAGACGCAATGTGTCACAAACTTGGAGGTTAGCATCAGCAATGCTGATAAGGAAGATGAAAAGTCTATTAAAAGAGACCAGTTTTGCTTTTGATGCGTTAAAATTAACAAGCATCTTTATATTTTAAAAAATATTTTTTATTCTGAAAAAACTTAATTGTAATATCAAGAACAAGTTTTTTATACTCTGCTCGAACCCATTCTATTTTTGCACTTTTATTTTTATATATTTTAATACATGTGCTAGGTGTTGTTGGCATTTCAATTAAGAACAGAGCTAGTGAAAAGGAATGTGGCAGTTTAGGGGAAACAATACTTGTTTTACCTCTGTATATATATATATATATGATTCTAGGCAAAAAGCACAAATAATCTGATCCAAACCAAAAATTAAGATCCATACGTAAATTAAGCATTATTAATAACTCGTGTTAACCGCAAAAATGTCACGGTTTTTTTATTAGAATATTCTGATATAGAATAATATTTAATGGAATCCATTGCGAATCCCACGACTACAAAATACCCGTAGAAACCTCCCTATTGTATCGTTAAATATTCGATCAAGTCATTATTTAAAGAAGAACAGATTTATTTTTTGTTTGTTTGTTTTTTCCACTAAAGCAGGCAGTAAACATAAAAGTACGGTATTGCCCCCTCTTTCTTTCATTCATTGAAACTAAGCAGCGTCTCTGATATCTCTTTTTCAAATTCCTTATGATCAAAACGGAATAGTTTGCTTTTTATTAAATATTGGCAAGGCGTAACGTACGTGCTAACTAAGGGAGGAAAGGACAAACAGAATGATAATAAAATACTATGTATTAATAAAATTAGTTTCAGCTACTGACTCCTTTTTTTTTCTCCCCAGACACACAGCAAACGCATTAATTCTCGAAAGTTATGATAACATAAAAATAAAATTTTTAATAGTGTCTTATTTAGTTCGTAAATAATTACAGCATTGCCCTCGTTATTAATGTTGGCTGTTCCTCATGTAAGCAACGATGAAAGAAAAGGATGGAAACGAAAAGAAAACTAATACTTAACATAAGAAAAGACAACTGAAGTTCTTGGAACATGTAATTAGAAAAGAGGGCTTGGAGAATCTGATACTCACAAGTCAGATAGAAAGAGAGACAGGGAAAAGCAACGCGTAACATACATGATGGTTTGAGCAAATGAGTGGGGTCTGGGTGGGGTAACGGGAAAGCGTGTTAAGAGCCACTAGGGATAGGGAGAGAGTTGAAGAATATGATCGCTTATGTTCTGAAGGGACACGGCACATAGAAAAAGAAGAAGGGTTGTGAGAGTAAACATTTGTGGAGTTTAGCGGCAATTAAAATCGGCCATTTTACGCTTATTTCCGTGGCCCAAAATTGACATTACTTATGTTCCCGTGGGTCACTCGTGTAAAAAGTAGCAGCAAGATACTTTCTTCCTCTTCACAAGGATTAGCTCTTTTCTCGTCGGTCCATCGCTGTAGGTAGATTGTCTGTGTTAATGTCTCCCAAAATGAAGGTCTCATAACCAAGAAACATATAAACGTCTTAAAAAGACTCACACAACTGTGTATTTCAGATACTGACATATTATATTGCAACTACATGAGTACATTTCTTCTTTATTTGTTTGTTATAAATCGTTTTCTGTGTATATAACACTAAATGGTTCAGTCTTATTTGCTGGTTGTATCCAGTCTCGAATGATTTGTCTTTATTTTCCTTTCTCTCCAAATTTGCTTTTTTGATTCAGTCAGTCAATTAAGTGCCATTTCAATTATGTGAAACACGCTTGGGCGATCATGTCTCGAAAGAGACATGACTGACTGGGCAGAAGATTATCCCGCAGTAGGTTGCCATTGCTTTCTGAGGTAGACTGGTTGCCGACCAAGGCTATAGAACCCAATCTGTCCTGTTATTTAACCCATAACTGGAAGGAAGAAACGGATTAATACTTTTCCCAAGGGTATTTGCGCGTAAGTGAATGCAATGAATTCAACTGGAATTCGAACTCGGTTTCCCGATTTCTCTTTTTTATTAAACCTTTCTACTGCCTCTAGATCTTCCCTCATCAGTGGAGAGATTGTCAGCATTCACTACCATATAATTGGATGGCTATCACGTAACAATCCAGCGTATTTTTTATTTTTTATTTTTTATTTTTGCTTCTTACAAATTCCTTTTCTCTGTACCTTGTTTACCTTTCGGAATGTTTCTTTTGCTTGTCGAAAGCGTACTTCGGTTTTCAGTGTCACATTTTCTCACATTGCTTCCCACATATTTTAGAAATTATACCCGACGTTGTGCATGTGATACTCCCTACTCCCAGGGCCTTCTACGGTTCGTGTCAATGGACAAATGAACTCGAATGATCACCACTGGTTACTCCAGGGGAACGTTATTTCTAGTTGGATGTCCTACGAAGCCTATTTTGAAGATGTCTTCTGGCGAAGGGTTGAAATATCGTCATTTCTAAGCTGGATTAGTGTCGCACAAATAGAGTTTTGGCTAATTTCTTGGGTTGACACATGACACAGAATGATCGAAGTATTCTTTGCAAAGACGATAAATGCTACCTTTATGCGTTTTTTTTTTTTTTTTTTTTTCACTACAAACTACAAATTTAAATATGTTTTTCTTTACCAGTATTTGATTGCTTTTGTTAAAGTAACGAATTTCTCGAGTTCTGTCACTTCTACCATCATGGAAGAAAGGAAGAAAACTGGTGTGTTACTGTGATTGCTCAAGTCTGGTCTCGTGATTGGGGATCAACAGTTACCGCTACCTTCTGCCAAATCGAAATACAATTTTTTTTTCTTTCTGAATCCAATCACCAATTTACTTGCAACTCAATGTAGCTACTTTTTATGAACTTTGTTACTCCGACTTGACAAAATGATGAATCAACGAAATCAAATCATTGACTGAATTTTTATAAGGGAATCTTTGCTTAAAAGTATTTCCCAAAACACATACCCTCATTTTCTAGTTTCTGGATTTTTAAAATTCCCTTCAAAAATCTATTTCTTAAGAAAAAGATTTCCTTAAAAACAACGTAATTTCGGGTGGTTGGTAGTTTAATAAATCAACTTTGTATTTCTCTCTTGAAATCTGGATCTTAAGCAGCATGTATCGGAAATGTGACTGGCGACAGGTGTCCCGGAGAGAGCATGTCCAGCTGACTTTTAACGTATTCTTTGGATAATAAAAGGGATTGCAACGCCTGACGCAATCTGTATTTAACCACCAACAATTGCAGATACTGTTTTGTAAAGTGTCTCAATGCTCCTATTTCCAATTTCTCATCCCAAATCCTGGACTCTTCTGATTAGCCAATTAAGGCTCTGTTTGCTCTTAGCCAAATCCATTCTAGTAACATTCAAAATTGACACACTTTCAACTGCCACCTGATCATCGGGATCAACCAATTTCCTTTTAATTATTTTCAAGTTATTTTCAATTATGATCCCAAATGATACATTAAGCTCCTTTCCAACAATTTGGATCACTGCCCGCGTTTCTCTTCTCTAACTTTATTCACACAGAACTCTTCATCCTCTCGTATTGTTACTTGAATACCTAGTTTTCTTGCTTAAAACTAGCACTAAATTAAAATATCCCGCCTTTTCTGGACTTATGAATATCTTAACTCTGCTCGCTTGCGTCTTTCGCCTTTGCTATCTCAGTCCCCACTCTTTTCAAATTTGGTTTCATATGGCTTGAGATCAATTATAAACGTTATCAACCAAACTTAAAGATTCCACACTGTGCATGCTTCAGTACAGAAGCAGTCTTAAGCATGACGAGAATTATCAGTCAGTTAAGTGCCATACGTGATACACGCATTGGGCGATCATGTCTCGAAAGAAACATGACTCACTAGGCAGAAGATTATCCCGCAGTAGGTTGCCATTGCTTTCTGCGGTAGACTGGTTGCCAGTCAAGGCTATAGAATCCAATCTGTCCTATTATTTAACCCATAACTGGAAGGAAGAGACGGATTAATACTTTTCCCAAGGGTATTTGTGCGTAAGTGAATGCAAGGAATCCAACTGGAATTCGAATTTGGCTCGCCGATTTGTCGTCCCGCATCGATATCCACTGCACCACAACGCACATCCTGCATACCGTTCTTAAATTGGACTCTCTGCAAAAATAACAAAAGCACAACTATCACATGAGTCAACAATTGCTTGATTATCGTCAAACCGATTTCTCATTTCCCGAGCCACTTTTGATCGCTTTCCTTATTAAGTTACACAATAATCAACTTTCAGTTCGTTTTCAAACCTTGCACGCACCTGAACGAACACAACACAGAGAATCCTTTATGCAAGCATCGAACCAAATGCTGCGCAATCGTCTACACTCCACACTCAGCATTCTGGCCTCCATCTAATGATGCTTTCTTTTGTTCTGCAGAAATGACATTAATTGATCATTGGATCAGTCATTCTCTTTCACTGGTCACTCTTCTTTCTCACTAGAGGGATTTCTCTTTTCGTTTAGTGACTATTCTCAATCGAAATCTTAATATTATTTAACGTTCACTATATCTCTTTATCCATTCTTTTGAGCTCCACAAGTGGGAGCTTATCTTCAAAGTCCCATGCTCCCAAATTCAACTGAAAAGCGTCAATTCTTTCCCCTATTTGATGGATTAGATTTAAGTTGGAGTATGAACGTTTTGTTATCAGCTCAGTTTGTGGTTCATCTAAAGTCGCTTTCCTTTTGTGCTCAGAGGTGGAAAGCTCTCACTTTTTTCTACCTAATAATTCTGTTTATTATTATGTCCTCGCTTTAACTTTCCTGTTATTTGATTCTAAATTAGAAACCTTTCGTCTACTCCACTATCCTATTGTAAAGTCTGCACTTCTGGTCCAGTTTAACCTGCCTTACCTGAGCTGTATAATATACTGGGTATCCTACACACAGCTTCAGCTTTTCCTTGATCTTTTTAGGTTCTTTTTCTTCTGAATTTTTATTATTATTGTCATTTTTCATCATATTTCGAGTTCTGCTATGGTCGCACTACCAACCAAGTCTGCGGGGAGACCTAAGGCAGGTCGTGGCGTGTTGTTATGGCTCCATTTCATGTTTTTTCTATCTTCCCTATCATCCCTAGCATTACATAAAGTTTTCCTTGGTGTGTGGGCTGTACTTAATAAGACAATTTTTTGTATATCTCTTAAGCTGGGGTTTCCAGGGATTCTTTCAATGTATTGTTTTGTTCCATTTTTTATCATTCCAAGTGCACCTACTATCACTGGCAAAACTCTTGTTTTCAATTTCCACATTTTTTCTGTTTCAATTTCCAGGTCATTATTATTATTATTATGTCATTTTTCATCATATTTCGATTTCTGCTTTGGTCTCACTACCAACCAAGTCTGCGGGGAGACCTAAGGCAGGTCGTGGCGTGTTGTTATGGCTCCATTTCATATTTTTCTATCTTCCCTATCATCCCTAGCATTACATAAAGTTTTCCTTGGTGTGTGGGCTGTACTTAATAAGACAATTTTTTGTATATCTCTTAAGCTGGGGTTTCCAGGGATTCTTTCAATGTATTGTTTTGTTTCATTTTTTATCATTCCAAGTGCACCTACTATCACTGGCAAAACTCTTGTTTTCAATTTCCACATTTTTTCTATTTCAATTTCCAGGTCATTATTATTATTATTATGTCATTTTTCATCATATTTCGATTTCTGCTTTGGTCTCACTACCAACCAAGTCTGCGGGGAGACCTAAGGCAGGTCGTGGCGTGTTGTTATGGCTCCATTTCATGGTTTTCTATCTTCCCTATCATCCCTAGCATTACATAGATAAAGTTTTCCTTAGTGTGTGGGCTGGACTTAATAAGACAATTTCTTGTATATCTCTTAAGCTGGGGTTTCCAGGGATTCTTTCAATGTATTGTTTTGTTCCATTTTTTATCATTCCAAGTGCACCTACTATCACTGGCAAAACTCTTGTTTTCAATTTCCACATTTTTTCTATTTCAATTTCCAGGTCTGTATATTTTGACAGTTTTTCAAATTCCTTGATTGCTATGTTACAATCCGCTGGACAAGCCATATCAATTAATAGACAAGTTTTCTCCTTCTGGTTTTTAACAATAATGTCGGGCCTGTTTGCTTCAATTTTTCTGTCTGTGTAGATGGTGTAATCCCATAGAATGGTTACATCTTCTATTTCTGTAACCGGTGCTGGGTGATATTCATACCAGTGTTTGTTTACAGATTTTCCATAATGTTTGCACATTGTCCAATGTAAATATTGCCCAACTCTATCGTGGCGATTTTTATATTCATTTGGAGCAAGCACAGAACAGCCTGAGATTAGGTGGTCTATTGTTTCTTGGTGTTTATCACAAAACCTGCATTTTGGATCCATATTATTATGCATAATATTTGCCTGAAAGTTTCTAGTGAAAAGACTTTGGTCTTGTGCTGCAAGAATAAAGCCTTCAGTTTCAGACTTTAATCCAGATGCGCGTAACCATCGATGAGTATTAACTTTGTCAACATTGGATTTATTGGCACGTTCTGGATATTGGCCATGCAGAGGTTCGTCTTGCCAGCGCTGTTTCATCTGTTCAAGAGCTTTATCTTTGGCTTTCATGTTCATATTTTTTGCCGTAATAGTTGGTTCTTGGCTTCTGTTTTGCTTTTCTACAGAATCTACTAACTGTAAATCTTGTTTGTATTTACTGCCTTCTTTCATTATTGAATATTTTTTCTTTCTTTCTTCATGTTGCCTTACTAATTGTATCATCCAATCATTTGTTGTTTCTATGTATGTTAGTAAGCCAATAGTTGTTGTCTTGTATGACAATTCCAGCTGAATAAGACCTCTTCCACCTTCTTTACGGGGTATGTATAGACGGTCTACATCAGCCTTTGGATGATGCATCTTATGCTTAGAAAGAAGATTTCTTGTTTTAGAATCCATTCGCCTAATGTCGTTTAGAGTCCAGTTTAAGATGTTGAAGCTATATTGGACAACTGGGATTGCAAGGCTATTAATGGCCATAACTCTGTTCTGAGAACTCAAATCAGTTTTTAATATCATTTGTAGCCTTCTATAGTACTCTTTACGCACTATTTCTTTCATTTTTTTATGGTGAATGTTTTCACTCTCATTTACACCTAGGTATTTATAAGCTTCTTCTGGTTTCAATTCTTTTATTGTTACAGCAGGGTCTAAGCTAATTGAGGATGTTTCTTGTATTGATCCACGTAAAACTGTAGCTTTAGCACATTTATTCAAATTGAATTTCATTCCAATGTCTTCGCTAAAGCATTTTACAGTTTGCAGAAGACCTTCCAGCTCATTATCATTCTTAGCATATAACTTTAAGTCATCCATGTAAAATAGATGGCTTATTTTCTTTTGGCCTATTTTATAACCACATTCTGTCTTATTAAGTTGACTGGTTAGTGCTATTAATGATATGCAGAATAGTAATGGAGACAAAGAATCACCTTGAAATGTACCTCTTTTAATGTTTATTTCATCAAACTTATAGGTTCCATTTATATGATTGAGGTAAAGGGTTGTTTTCCATATAGACATGCACTGTTTGATGAAATTGATGATGACGGGTGATATCTTGCATATATTTAAAGTCTTATTATTATTATTATTATTATTATTATTATTATTATTATACTGACTGTTTGTTTCTTTGTTTTTTTTTTGTTTTTGTTTTTGTTTTTTTACGGTTTGACAACCCATTGTGGGTTATTTAAAACCAAAACATATTTTGGAACACACAGCTTCAGCTTTTCCTTGATCTTTTTAGTTTTTTTTTTTCTGAATGTTTTTATTATTATTATTATTATTCTACTGACTGATTGTTTTTTTTTTGTTTTTTTTTTGTTTTGTTTTGTTTTGTTTTTGTTTTTGTTTTTTTACGGTTTGACAATCCATTGTGGGTCATTTAAAACCAAAACATATTTCGGAAGGTAAGAATAATTTCTTTTTTACGAGTAAATATTTCATTAACAATTTTTTGGAGATAACGATTTTTTTTTTCAGATACACGTCTTGCTTTTTAACCCATAGTTAGGACAGAAGAAAAGATGGATTAATACCTTATACATTCGTAAGTGGATGTAACGAACCCGACTCTTTTATTTTTCATTCTGAGCTGCTATTCATTACACCACCTGTCAACATCTCACCACTTATTCTCCGTTTGGGGCCTAAATAAAAAGTTATGTTGTTGCTCGATTGTAAGTTTGTCATGTGTTTCATTCATACGCTTTCTTCGGAGTTTTTAATAGCTGCTGCCTAATAGGACTACATCTCATCAAGCATTAATACAGGGAGGATTTATTCGTTTCATTCACCGAAGAATTTTACCACAACTAAAATCTTAGTCAAGAACGTACCCGACTTTTCATTAATTCTCTTTAGTTAACTTAGCTAATAAGTCGCCCCCAAACCGGTGAAAACGTTTCACCTTAGCATTGCTTTGGCGGTGATAGGGAGAAGTGGTTCACACCCAAACCATCCATCACCTACTTTATTAACATTCTCTGGCTCATTGTCTGTCACCATTTGTAATGGAGCTTCAAACAACCTGGGCCTTTTTATTCAGTGCTGCATCTGACTAATCCACAAAGCTTACTATATAGGTGTTTCCACGTAGTGTTTTACTGCACTACAATGACCCAGCACATCTAAACTGATATTTTCAAAATGTTATGACTGTCTCCATCAGGGGCGGGGCTGTGTCAGTCTTACCAGTCCCGACTCGATAGGTTACAAATCTATTCACAACTATCACAGCTTTGTACAGTATTTTCAAATAATAAACCTATCCATGAAAAGGACAGAATGAAAGGACATAGCGTTAAAAATAGTGTAGATCATCTTGTATGTGATATTTGTCGACAAAGAAATCTGATACTGACATTGCTCGTATAGGTTCTTTAAAAGCATATATTTTATTACCTATTTGGTCTTCTCACAATACCTATATGAACTGCAATACCACGTTTTCCTTTTCCTCATATCCACTCAGCCGGGTTAGGTTGCTCTTCCAATCGATAATAGTTCGTTGCATTTATCTGGTAGGCCTTGTCATCTACCTCAAACTCAACAATCACTGATTTCTGATCAAACCTTCTGGGAATATGCAACAATATCTGCGCAAGTATTCATGTTTTGTTTGTTTTTTATAATCATATCACCCCAAGCAAGGCATTTTACTGCCACTGTTTTTCAGGGGGTTACATAGGAGGAAAGTTATGAGAAAGAGTGACAGGTTATATGGGGTGTCAGGAAGTGGGTAAGAGAAGGATGAGAATACTGATGATAGTGGAGTGGACGGAGAAGGGAGCATGAGAGAGAGAGAGAGAGAGAGAGAGAGAGAGAGAGAGAGAGAGAGGTTGCAGGTTAGTGAGATAGAAGATGACTATTGACTTTACATTTAAATTCTTGGAGATTGTAGCTGTCGGGAAAGCAAGTAAATGGAAGGGAATTCCACAGGCGGAAAATGCGAGAAAAAGTGTTTTATAAGTATTAAATTTTACTCGCTCGATTTAAAGGTTTATTATAAGATTTTTTGTTCGTGCATGTTGTCCCAAATATTGGCGGGTGGATATAATTAGTTTTTATTGCAGGCTTTGTTCCGTTCAATGATGTACTGATATTTGTCTATATTTCTGAGATGAGGTATTGTAATTATTTACACTATTTACATTGTTCAGTCATATTCACAACGTTTTATCGGTTGTACGCTTCGACCTGCTTCAGATTATTGGAATTTCAAACTTAAATCTTTATTTCGTTCACAGGGGTAGATTGTTCTAGTTCCACGTTACATGCTCTTTCAGCTTTAAATGACCCACAAATATTTGATAAACCGTAAAAAACAAAACAAATCAATCACTTGTCCCATTCAAATAGTAATTCAATTTCTAAAGAGCTTAAATTATTGTGTATGCTTTCTTATCAATCACGGGCCATTTTTGTTGCATAGGAGAAAGTCTCTGGGGCAGAAAGGGTATCAACACCACCTCCGGAATTACAGGTACTGGTCCTTTATCTCTAGATATGTTTGAGTGAGACAAGACACAATGCACAGGCACTTGCATAACTGCCGATATTTTAATAAATCATTCAATTGTCTCATTCAAATAGTAATCCAATTTCTGAAGAGCTTATGGTGTATGCTTCCTTATCTATCACCGACCATTTCTGCTGCATTATGGAAAGTCTCTGGGACAGAAAAGGTATCGGCACCTCCTCGGGAATTACAGGTACTGGTTCTTTTATCTCTAGTTATGGTTCGTTGAGACAAGGCACAATGTACAGGTCACTTACATTACTGCTGAAATTCAAATAAATCAACCGAGAGATCGCTGTCAATTGCTGCTTCAGTACATCAAAGAAACACTCGCAATTCTCAGTCTGTAGTGGGTATACTTGTTACTGAGCTTTATGAAGGATTGACTGTTCTTAAAATATGGGTATCGTTAAGACCTCCGATCTTTCTCATCGTATAACGATTAGGCATGGTTCTGAATATCTCAGCCTTATCCGTGTCAGGTTACACACCTTACTTATTTATAATGTATCCTGATATTTTTTTCCTAGTTCATAAATTAACACTCTGGCAATTTTAACTTGCCGTGTTCTCTCAATTGATCAAAACATAGACATTAAATGTTAAAAGTGTTTTTCCGAGTTCAGATAGTCATAATTGCAAATCCATTAATCCCCCAACAGAATTGACATGAGTTACCAGAAAAATCCAGATGCCACCACGAAAGCCATTACTTGAAAATGATACAGACTTACGCGTATTTCAAGGATGTATTTTCTTTATCTGCTTCGTTTCAATTTACTTGTCGATATTAGATTAAAGAAACAAGTAGCCTCACCCAGTAGGGCCAGTATTCATCAATCAATGGTAGAGAATTGGTCAGATACTGTGTGATATTATGCAAAGCGCTAGAGTTAACACAGAATATAAGTCCTCCATCTTTCTTCCTGGCCACTACTATCGGGAAAATCCAACTCGACATCTATTGTTTGGCGTCTAGCATGATTGATATCGCCTTTTCCATTGTGCGAGGCTTACGGCCATATCACGTTGAATACACCGGTTCTCGCTCGATCACCGAAGTTAAGCAACGTTGAGCCTGGTCAGTGCTCAGATGGGTGACCGCTTGGGAATACCAATTGCTGGAAGCGTTTAGTGATGCATGTGCGTTGTGGTGCAGTGGATATCGGCTCGGAAAGAAAAATCGGTGAGCCGAGTTCGAATTCCAGTTGAATACCCTGCATTCAATTAAGCACTGGTCCTCTTGGGAAAGGTATTAATCCGTCCCTTCCCTCCAGTTATGGGTTAAATAACAAGGGTAGGACTTGGGGACCCTGCCCTTAAAAGCAAATCCCAATGAATCTTGATACTCAAAAAGAAAAATGTATTACTAGACACAAAACTTATATAAACAACAATAAATTGTTGAAAGAAAAAGGTATTACCAGCAATAAATAAAGTTTAGTTGGCAATAAATGACCCGCCGAGGTTGATTTGCCATAAAAACAAAACAACCAACCAACCAAACATTGTTTGAAAAATAATTGTTCGATGGTTATTATTCAAAAAACATTTATTTGAATTAAAATTGTTTCAATGGAAATTAATCGAACGAACAATTCTACTGAATAATAATTATTCGAAATAAAAATTCTTTATTGCAATAAAAATGTCATGATTAAAAGAGGAAATGCCTAAATAATAATTATTTGAAATACAAATATCGTTAATAAAACAATTTCGTAAGAAAAAATCCTAATAACATTAACTTATATGATACGACATTCAAATAGTCAACTACTGAAGAGTACTCGTTAAAGGATGCCACTAATTTTTCAAGTTTTCCATTTACATCGCGGGATTTCTTGGCGCCATTAATATTTTGGCAACTTGCTCTTACTTTTGCAATATGAATTTCTTGCAAGTACTTTTATCTTTTAAAAGCATCTAAAAATTTCCATATTATGGGATGATGTGGTAATACTTGCTTCAAAAAAGGCCTATGCCATCCTTCAAGGACGTTATTAGTTCTAGGTAAATCAGTATTGACTTTCTCAAAGCAAAACAACATATGGATTTTAAATATAAGTATTTTGAATTTGTAGTGCATTGGATATCGGCTCGGAATGAGAAATCGGGGAGCCGAGTTCGAATTCCAGCTGAATTCATTGCTTTCACTTACGCGCAAATACCCTTGGGAAAGGTATTGATCCGTCTCTTCCCTCCAGTTATGGGTTAAATAATAGGACAGATTGGGTTCTATAGCCTTGGTCGCCAACCAGTCTACCGCAGAAAGCCATGGCAACCTACTGCGGGATAATCTTCTGCCCAGTCAGTCATGTCTCTTTCGAGACATGATCGCCCAAGCGTGTATCACGTATGGCACTTAAATGACTGATCATTTAGTATGGTTGTCGTTTTGATTAATTTTCATTCAATTTACAGTTCGAATAAATGTTTTTCCAATAATTGTTTTCAAACAATTATCTTCGAATAATTTTTTCGAAATGTCCTTTTCCACAACTTCCCTTCTACGCCTTCAGTATTCGATGTGGTCTCGTTCTTATAGGCGGGTTTCACCTTTATTAGTTCCCAGCTTCACTGGTTGGGTTCTACCAGTCTCCTTATCCGCCATCACTTGTTTCTTTATTAAGTCTAAATAGTTGTTCCAGTCTTTGTATTTCCCAAATAGTTACTTCTTTCTCTTTAAGGTCAAACCTTTTTTTATTCTGATTAAAAGACTTCTTTCCTATTTAATTTAATTTCTGATACTTATGACTTTTTTCTGTCACAACATTTAGGTGATTCTCAACTTTTTTGATAGCAGTATTAGCTAAAATTGGTTGGGGTGAAATGATTATTTGGCCAACCGGCTGCAACCACTCTCTCACCGGCGTGATGTGGCTTCCCTGTGCCTCTTCTACAAGTACTTTCATGGCTTCTGCTCCGATGAACTTAGATCATTGATGCCGCCTAAGCACGAATTTACACGAGATACTAGATTAGCAACTAGGTCCCACCCTTTTACAGTTAAACAGATAAGATGTAACCGTAATTTCTACTCTAACAGCTTCTTTTCTCGCGCTTCCCGCCTGTGGAATTCCCTTCCACATGTCTGCTTTCCCGACAGCTACAATCTCCAGGTGTTTAAATTTAGGGTCAATAGACACCTCCTATCACACTAACTTCCAATTATTCTCCCAACACTCTCATCTACCCAACCCTCATTCTCGGTATCCTTACCCGCCTATCACCCACCCTCTGACATTTCCTATATTTAACTATCCTTTTTCCACTCTATGTAGCCCCCTGCGCAGTAGTGGCAGTGAAATGCCTTGCTCGGAGTGAAACGCTTATAAAAAAAAAAAGATTCAGATCCTTAGTTATGATATTTATTCTACTCCTTGAAAACCAATCACCGCCTAAGTTTGGAGCCTCGTGTAATTGCTATCGGGCCTCCACTTCTTTTCTCACCTTGATAGGTAAAGATATAATTCCTTCAGCTTCCATTTCCGGACCATCTGCCCGGGTTATTTTTAATTTGAATAACTGAACTACTTATAATCCAATCCGATTTTCTTCAAAGTTTCGGATTTCATCATTGACACGGCCGCCGCAGTGTTGACTAAAATTTCTGCGGTACTTCTTTTCACCTTCAACGCACATACCAATTCTGGTCCTTGTGTAAAGAATCCATATACTCTTACCCATCACTCTTTCTTCTCCTTCTCTGCCAACCTTCCGAGGGGAGTTTTCTCCCTTCCTCTCTATCAACTCCCTTTATAATATTATTCAGCCATCTTTATTTTATCCTTCTTTCTATCTTCGACCGATCTCAGTATATCCTTCTTTCTATCTTCGGCTGATATCAATATATGAGCCATTCCGTGTCAATCAACAAGGGTCTGACCATCACTGACACACGTTTTTTTTCTTTTCTTTTTTTTTTTTAATTTGGTACATTTATACGGCTTCTTGATATGAACTGAATGGTTCCAATTTTACATCTCAAGGTCAAAGTTGTGTTTTTTTAAATATCTACTAAGTTTAAACATCAATATCACCTACAAAGCTAAATCATATACCATTTTAAAGTACTTGGATAGCTCTAAAAAGTGATTTTATGTTTAAAAGATAATTCGACTTTGACATTAATCTTTGACCTTTAATTTCTCAAAAAGCCTATTTTTCATTTTTTTTTAATTTGACAATAGCAAAGTATGCAAAAAAGATTTTGCGGTAGACTTTTGATTGTGGCCTGAGTTACAAGGGTTTTACTGATTTGGGCCAAATTCAGAATGATGAATTTGGCTATTTACCAATATATGCTAACTTTTTCATATCTCTCAATATGGTCGAGTTGTATATTTTCAGAGAGCTCTTTGAATTATGATTGATATTCACATCATAATGATCATAAAATCAACAGAATTTGTTATTTGTGATTAAATATTGACTAATTCGGTGAAAAATAAACCACTTTTATTTGTTTCTATACTTTTATTTTAAATAAATTTTAAATATTTTTAAATACTTTTATTTTGTTTCTATTTTTATGATACAACAAATAGATTTTTATATGAAAAAGTGACATAATAAAATAATTATCTTAAAAAAGGTCATGAATTAATGTTAAGATAATATAAAATAATATAAAAATATGCAACACATGATGTTAATGGCTAACAAATTTTTGCTGACATTTGACATGCTGCATTAAATTCACAGAACAATCACATTCATTGTTATTTTTTATATTTAAAAAATAAGATTTGATCACAAAAAGTGATTCATTGAAATGAATATTTAATGAAAAAATGACTATAAGACAGTTTTAAAGAATGGTAAAAAAGTTCAGGATCGAAGATATCTTGTACTCTGTAAACTGAAAGCGGTATACCAGTTATTTAAATCACAAAATACAAATCTGGGTGTGGGCAGTAGATAGACGTAGTGTCCCTTGTATCTGGTCCCATTACACAGACAACTCCAGTCATACCGTTCGGCGGATAGACATTCTTCAATGGAATAGTCTTTTGCGCCCTCAAAATACCAGTATTGCGTTTTGTATCATATTTGGATTTTTGTGATCTATTGGCAGTTCTTAAGGCCTAAAACCTTACCACAAACGAAAGGAACGACGGACAATTTCTTTTTTTTTTTTTTTTTTTTTTTTTTTTTTAGGGGGTCATCACCTTAATATAGTGGGAAAATGCAATAACTGTAACATCGTTTCTTGAGGCAAGCGCGAGAGAGGTGGACAGAATGATAGAGATAATGAATGTTAATAAGTTGGTCAACTACCCATCACTACTGGGTGGCCTGTGTCACTAAGGGCAGCATGACATCTTCACACTTTTCTTCTTACAACCGTACTGACCGGTTATCTTTTAATTCTCCGCCCACGGGATTCAAACCAATCCTACTCAGGTCGCGTCTCAAAGTTCTGATTAGTACGGTAGGGCTTGCCATTTTGGATTAGCCCACGCTAATTTGATATTTCCACAAGAACTGATGCATCTCACCAAATGCTTCTTTTTTCCTAATCTTTTTCTTGGTCGAGACTTTGTTTTTCATTCACATGCAATTAAAACAGACCTGTGTCTTCCTTTGCTTTCTCTTCCTCTTCATCATGTGGCCGTTGTCTTCACGCTTCCCCAATCTACCAGCAGTTTCTCATTCCGTGCAGTTGCAAACACTCCGTACAGTGTAACTGGTTCGGCACTAGCTACATCTGTGGGCATAAAATCATTTATCAGTGCGTCTGGGCATTACTCGGCTATAGTGGGTTATCCGTTATAGTGGAGAGTAGCTGTATGTTGTTGCAGATTAACGGAATTTGGCCTCGTTGTAGATAGCCCACTATAAGTCATAAAAAGATTATAAATCAAGAAAAGCAAATTGAGTTTAGAAATAACATTTTATATATACACATATCAATTAAGGTTTTTACAATTAAAGTAATCCTCTTAGTATGGGTCCAACGGACGTTAAAATGTTCATAGTAATAAAATGCTGAAAAGAGAATTTGTTCGTATGAATGCGGGAGCGTTGTAAATTAGGAATGTCTTTGATGTATCCGCTCCTTTGGTCGGTAAGTAGTTTTGAGACAGCGAAGGATAAGATGAGAGGGAAGGGAGGCGAGCATAGTAAGTCGCTTGACGTCGGTCAAGGGAGATACTAATTACACTCGTCTCTCTCGAGTCTGTATGTGTGTGTCTGTCTGTTTCTGTCCGTCTGGCGATGCTTTCTGTATCGGCTTTTTATTTCGACTTTTTGGATCGCAGCAGATCATTTGGGAATTCACATCCATATTTGATTCTGGGCTTCCCATTGGCCGATAAATAAAGTTCGCGTAGGCTCGCGAACTGGTATTTGATATTTAATTAATTTTTAGTTTTCAACCGGAACATCTGCGTGGAGCCGGGGTGCGCACCGACCAGTTTTGGTCATTTACTTTTTGGTCGTGAGAGTGCAAACATCCGATCCCGCGCTTTGCTCGGTCGGTATCACCACACGGCCAACAGCGTTTGGACCTTAGTATCTTCTCAGTTCCTCGCATCTTTATAACCAGACTAAGAATTGTGCTAGTAAATTTTGACATTGAAACATCCTCTTATTGTTTAATTCCTACCAAAACACGAACAGCTTCTGTTTTGCTCGTATTACCTTCATAATGGTTTACTAGCTGCATAACCAGATGTTCACGTTATGTCTGTACGTTCTTCCAAATAGTGCCCTATCCAATTCAGAAGCGAGCCCTTCCGAATATCATGGGCTAACTTAATTATTCTCCCGGCAAATCGTAAAGTGTTGCTGTTTTTCTGAAAGCCTTTAAACAAAGATTTATTTCCGCTGTCTTTTTCGTAATTACAGGAATCTTGAACTTACTAATCAATAGCTTCGACCTGTGAGCCAATTTATTGCCATGCGATTAAATGAAAACTCAAGGCGTACAACGATTTCAAAGATTAAAACATAAAAATATCTCCTTCCTACTTTAGAATTGACTCGTTTGTTGGTATTTTCTTTTCTTCGATTTCAAAGCCACATACTGTCTAGGGTACTACAGTCTCTTTTGGCTACTACTTTAGGTACTGTCTTCTTGGGTTTGCTTGGAGATCCTACTTCTTCTCCGGAAACATTTTCAGGAACCGCTTTATTCTTCAGAGTCGCTGGTTATTCATTGACTTCTCTAATGGTCGAATCATTATACAATAACCTGTGTTACTTTCCGTGATTACTCCAGGGTGAAATCCTTGGTCACGGGAATTCTTTGGTCGTCTTGACTTCAAATCTGGCCAAACAGACTCAGAAGTTTTCTAATCTGGTCACTGGTTACTCCAGAATGATACTATTCTTGTTTGGAAATCCTCTTCGACCCACGTTATGTGATATTGATCTTAAAGCGGACTTCTTATGATTGGGTAGTTTGGCACACTTAGAGTTAGAGATGACTTCTTGGGTTGGGTTAAATCTTGTCACGTGACTGAAAATCAACAGTTACGTTTATCTTCTGCCAACTCCAAATGCCAATTAGTCTTTTTCTCTCCGTATCCAATCCAATCACCAACTACTTTGAAAACTCAAAATGGCTGCGTTTTATGAACTTCAATATCCCAACTTGACAAAATTATAGATCAACGAAATCAAATCATTAATTTAAATATTACAAGGTTTTATTCAATTACAAGTGCTTTCCAAAACACATGGCCCGTTTTGTGAATTTCATAAATTCTCTTCTAAAAACCTCTTGCTTAAGAAAAAGAATTCCTTAGTCAACTTAATTTCGCTTGTTTGTTATTTTAGCAAAATAACTTTTGGGTAGAAGACAAATGTAGAGGTTAACCTGTTATATTTGATCTTACTGGATTTCTTTTTCTTTCTTTTTTACAATATGGTTCGCCCTGTGATGTAAAAATCCCAGGAGCCACTCGAGGTAGAAGGTAAAATAAGAGGTAGTTTATATGAATAGGAAGAGGAAGATAACGGTTGATACAGTTCGTCCGAGTATTTTCCATGGTAGTATCGATAGAGCAGCAAGAGACTCGCTACATCTCGCCTATGAGAGTGAGGTTGGAGCGAGAAAAATAATTCTTCTCCTACAAGGCCTCAGGGAGACGCTTTTGAACTCTATCAAGACTGGAAAGTGAGGTCTATGCAGATCCTATCCCATAGATGACAACAGTAATCCATTTTCGGCCTGATCTGGCTTTTATAAAAGTAGAGGTTAGCATGAAGGGTCAGGTACTTACTGGAACGTTTCCGGAAACCGATAATTTCACCTGCATCTTTAACGATGAATCATATATGGGAATTTTACTTGAGGTTGGGTGTGAGTCTGAGCCCCAATATCCTCTTAAAGCATGAATAAATTCATATTCAATCTCTTGTGAATTTTACATTCATCTTATCGGACAAAATTAAGCTTTGTAATCAGTTTGTTTGTTTTCTCCGTTGAGTTTTTTTAATCATTTCATCCCAAGCAAGGCAATAAAGCCACTAAGATGCAAGAGGTACTAAGCGTTACAGAATATGAGAAGAAAAACACTATTACGGATCGAGAACAATAAAATAACAGAAATTAAGAAGACAAAAGATAACGATTGTATTTAAAGTTTTGAAGATCAAAGCTGACTGGGAAGAAATAAACCAGATGAGAGCTCCATAAGCGAGAGACGTGCGTAAGAAGAAACTATTAGCATAAAACTTGTGGTTACATTTGCGTTTTACATACATAAACAATGATTAAGTACAATGCTTCTTGTGTTTTATAATTCTTTGTTGATAACTTTTTCACAATTTGAAACAATTGGTGATTTTCATTAAAGTAAATCATTTTTTTAATAATCATATCGCCCCAAGCAAGGCATTTTATTGACATTGTTTTGCAAGGGGTTACATAGGAGGGAAGTTATAAGAAAGAGTGACAGGTTATAGGAGATGTCAGGAAGTGGGTAAGAGAAGGATGAGAATACTGATGAGAGTAGAGTGGACGGAGAAAGGAGCATGAGAGAGAGAGAGAGAGAGAGGATGCAGGTTAGTGAGATAGGGGATGACTTTTTTTTTCATAATCATATCGCCCCAAGCAAGGCATTTTATTGCCACTGTTGTGCAGGGACTTACATAGGAGGAAAGTTATGAGAAAGAGTGACAGATTATAGGAGATGTCAGGAAGTGAGTAAGAGAAGGATGAGAATACTGATGATAGTGGAGTGAACGGAGAAAGAAGCATGAGAGAGAGGATGCAGGTTAGTGAGATAAGAGATGACTATTGACTTTACATTTAAATTCTTGGAGATTATAGCTGTCGTGAAAGCAAGTAAATGGAAGAGAATTCCACAGGCGGGAAGTGCGAGAAAAGAAGCTACTGGAGTAGAATTTGTGTTCACAATTTATTGGTTTCACAGTAAAAGGGTGGGACCTAGTTGCTAATCTTGCGGCTCGATTAAATTTATACATAGGGGGCACCAGTAACTAAGTTCATCGGAGCAGAAGCCGTGAAAGTATTTGTAGAAGAAACATAGGAAAGCCACACTACGCTGGCGAGAAAGTGACTGTATCCGAGCTGCCAAATCGGGATCGATCACATGACAGATTCTCCGTTGGATTTTGTCAAGGACACCTAGGTGGATAGCAGGAGCACCCGACCAGATATGGCAGCAGTATTCAATGCACGGGCGGATGGTAGATTTATATATGTGCAGGATTGTTTCAGGCGGAAAAAACTTCCTGGCCCTGAACAGAGAACCGACTTTATTAGCAAAGGATTTAGCTATGGATTCTATCTCGTCATTCCACTTGAGGTCTGTTTTGAGAGTTAAGCCGAGGAGTTTCCTGTTTCTACGTGTAAACTTCATTTACTGTAGAAAAAGGAAACATTTATAATAATTTGTTTCTCTGGAGAAGAAATATACTTTTAAAAAACATATGTTTGCATATTAGATTAGAAACAAATAACACACATTATCGTGTTTTGACCCTCTAGGGCCATTCGTATCATATTTGATACAGTATGAAAACAAGCCTTGAAAGAAATATTTTCCTGAAAAATTTTTTAAGAGAAATATTTTATAAATTTCAAATGAAAGCAGTACTGACTGCTCAGTCAATGAATACCAAATGTTTCCTTATAGGGAAATACTGTATCAAATATGATACGAATGGCCCTAGAGGGTTAATGAAACTTGTCATCGGTGATATACCAAAATTTCAGTTTTTTTTTATTATAGAAATAATCTAAAAATAAAGAAAAATATCGAATTTTGCACATTTCCAAGACATGGCCACGCGTATGATCTTCTGCAGTGAAAATAGCTGCAGTATTGTGAATAAAAAATCGGCTTGAATTCGTTAAGAATAGTAAAACTTGATTCCATGCAACGAATTTGAACTCTAATACTATCCAATCACCAACAACCGAACGCCATCAATATCAACTCACCCCTTAAAAGTTGGACACTAATCTCGTAACAAGCAAACCAAATGCTTCTTTTTTCCTCTACTGTACTCCCCGGGTGTTTTATTTATTTATTTATTTATTTTTATTTATTAATTTAGTGCGGAATGTGCGTTGTGGTGCAGTGGATATCGACTCGGAACAACAAATCGGGGTGCCGAGTTCGAAATTTAGTTGAATTCCTTGCATTCACTTACGCACAAATATCCTTGGGAAAGGTATTAATCCGTTTCTTCCCTCCAGTTATGGGTTAAATAATAGAACAGATTTGGTTCTATAGCCTTGATTGGCAACCAGTCTACCGCAGAAAGCAATGGCAACCTACTGCGGAATAATCTGCGGAATAATCTGCCCAGTCAGTCATGTCTTTTTCGAGACATGATCACCCAAAGCGTATATCACGTATGGCACTTAACTGACTGAATTTAGTGCAATCTGCGTAAGTCATAAAATGGTATTATTGAAAGTGTCATAATTAAAGCAGTTCAAATGTTTTGGAGAGACATCATTGACATCGTCCTGAAGGAACACGGGACGTAGAAGAAGTAGCTTATTTCAAAATACTCTATCTTATAATATTGTAATCTAAACTTATTTATAAATGGAACTTTTTCTGTGTGTGTGTGTGTGTGTGTGTGTGTGTGTGTGTGTGTGTGTGTGTGTGTCCGTTACCTATAGAGTCCGAAACGACTGAACCGATTTTCTTGAAAATTTACACAGTTGTACTATAAGCGTCTGCAAGTGTTCTTAGCTAGGTTTTGTGTCGAGGTTCCCCCGATAAATATCGAAAATCGATAATCGAAAAAATCGGGTTATAGAAGGAGTGATCCGATTTTAATCAAATTTGATACACTCATAGACAAAGACATAAGAAACGATATTCAGAAGTTTCAAGGTTGCAGTTCTTACAGTAGTGCAGAAAATTTGATATAGATACCAGGAAATCAAAATTTGACTTATATCCATTCATTTTTCTTTCAGTCTACGGTTTCGCTTTAACTGGAAAAAAACTATTGCTTTTTAGTCTTTCGTGCCAACGTCCAAAGAGTCTGAGCTCCAGGATCATGGATTAGTTTTAAAGCTTTTATTACACCCGAGCAACGCCGGGCTATACTGCTAGTTTATAATATTTGTAACATTTTCAAAATATTCTATTGAAATATCAATATTACTTACTTCTCTTTATTCTCTAGCTGTGGTCTAAATGCTAAGATCGTTACTATCTTCAAGGCAGGAAATGACTTTTTTTTTTTTTTTTTTTTTAATCATCTCACCCCAAGCAAGGCATTCCACTGCCACTATTGCGCATGGGGCTACATAGGGTAAGGTAAAGAGAAGGAGTGGATAGACATAGGGAATGTCAGGAGAAAGGTGATAGATGAGTAAGGATAGCGAGGATGAGTGTCGGGCAGATGTGAAGAGTGTTTGATCAAATGGGAGCAAGTTAGTGTGTTAGGAGGTGTCTATTGACCTTACATTTAAACTCCTGGAGATTGTAGCCGTCGGGGAAGCAATCGTTTGGAAGAGAATTCCACAGTCGGGAAGTGCGAGGAAAGAAACTGTTGGAGTAGAAGTTACGGCTGCATTTTATCGATTTCACTGTAAAAGGGTGGGATCTAGTTGCTAATCTAGTATCTCGTGCAAATTCGTATTTAGGGGGCACCAGTGATCTAAGTTCATCGGAGCAGAAGCCGTGAAAGTATTTATAGAAGAGACACAGCGAAGCCACGTCTCGCCGGTGGGAGAGAGACTGCAGGTGGTCTGCCAAGTCGGTATCTATCACATTACAGACCCTCCTCTGAACCTTATCGAGAAGCCCGAGGAGAACAGCAGGGGCACCCGACCAGATATGGCAGCAGTATTCAATGCACGGGCGGATGGTAGATTTGTAAATGTGCAGGATAGATTTAGACGGAAAAAACTTCCGGGCCCTACACAGAGAACCGACTTTCATAGCAGCGGATTTAGCAATGGATTCGATATAGTCATTCCATTTGAGGTCCGCTGAAAGTGTGAGACCAAGGAGGCGTAGTGTTTTACTCTCTGGGAGGCAAGCCTGGTCGATGCTAATGGGAGGTAGGTGAGATTGTCGATGATGGTTAATTGACAGTAGCTTCGTTTTAGAAGCATTAAAATTTACTAGCCATTTCTTACCCCAGTCCAATATGGATTGGAGGTCTTTTTCAATCTCGGCTGCAAGTTTAGCTTTGACGCCTACATCAGATTTTTGTTGGAGGCGAGAGTAAACTGTGGTGTCATCGGCGTACAAACCTATTTGGGTTCTTATGGAATCAGGGAGATCATTAATATATATCAGGAAGAGTGTAGGACCTAAGATGGAGCCTTGGGGGACACCTGCGTTTGTATGGTAGTTCTGAGAGGCATGTCCGTTTAATACCACTTTCATTGTGCGGTTAGAGAGGAATGACTGGATTAGTTCAAACAAATGTCCAGTTATACCATAGCTCCGCAGTTTACATAGAAGACCAGCATGCCAAACTCTGTCGAACGCCTTAGATATATCCAATGCAACGGTTCGAGCTTCGCCATTCCTGTCGAGTGCCTGGTATATGTACTCGGTGATGGTCGTTAGCATATCAGCAGTAGACCTGGTGAAGCGGAAACCATATTGCTTGTCCGAGAGGAGCCTGTGTGCTGTGAGATGCTGAACCACCTCGGCGTTGATAATGGCTTCGAACACTTTGCCAAAGATCGGAAGAAGGCTGATAGGGCGGTAATTTGCAGGGTCAGAGGGTTCTCCAGTGTTTTTAAATATAGGAACTATAGAGGAAGATTTCCAACAGGCGGGAAAGCAGGAAGCAGATAGGCAGAGGTTGTAGAGCTTAGAAAGGATAGAGGAGAGTTCAGGAGCACATTTCTTTAAGACTATGGTTGGGATTCCGTCACCACCGCTCGCTTTGTGAGGGTCAAGTTTTAAGATTATCTTAGAGACAAGCGAAGGTGTAATGTGGACATCATTCAGTTGTGCCTCGGTTCTAGGTGAGAAGTCGGGTGTAAAAACTCCAGACGAGTCCAGACTCGAATTGTTCGAGAATCTGCGGGCAAAACATTCAGCCTTATCTGCTGGGGAGGTGAGGACCTCAAATTTGTTGATTAGCGGGGGTATTGTGGACTTGCTCTTGTTAAGTACTCTTTTACAGAGTCGCCAGTAGTCTTTAGAGCCGAATTTAGAGCATGCTATGCGTTGCTTCATTCTGGCAGCAAACAACATCTTAGCTTCGTTAAGTACCCTTTTACACTTATTACGAGCTGAAGTGAAAAGGCGCCTGTTTTGTTCCGACGCATAGTTACAATAAAGTCGGAAGAAATGATTCCGGTGGGCAATGGCAGCCGAACAAGCGGGTGAGAACCATGGAGACGAATGAGATTTAAGCTGGAATTTCCTAGCAGGGATGAAGGCATCAATGCCAGCCTTAACCCAGGAGGAGACCTCGGATGCACATTCTTCGATGGGAAGACTAAATACGTTGTTCCAAGGGATGTCACAGAGGAAGTCTCGGAACGAATCCCAGTCTGCTCTTTGATAGCAGTATGATATTCTACTTGTCTGTGTTTCATGGGTCGGGCGGGAGTGGAGTGAAATATTGACGGACACTACAGTGTGGTCAGAGTTTCCAAGTGGGCAGAGTTGTCTGGTAGTGCAAGAGTCTGGGATGGAAGTGAAGCAGAGGTCTAGAAGCGAGTTCCTTCCGTTAGGGTTGTCGCAGAAACGCGTGGGGAAATCCACTACTTGCATAAGGGATTGGGTGATTGAAAAGTTCATGGTGTGGACACCAGCAGGGTCAGTGACAACGTTCTTCAGCCACTTGGTGTGGTGGGCGTTAAAGTCACCAAACACGAATACATGGGCAGAGGGATGGGTAGAAATGGCTTTGTCAATATTGTCAGAAATGATGTCAAGTAACGAACAGTCAGGGGAGGAAGGAGAGCGGTACAGAAAGAAGAGATAGCTAATCGAGCTGAGAAGTGAGAGGCGGAAGCACATGAAAGAATGATCTGGGGATTCAAAAGATGACACCCTAGCTAAGGGAAGGTGTTCGCTGACATAGACACCAAGCCCATGCATATGAACATTGGAGTCCTTCCTGAAGAGGGGAAGGTAGCCAGGAACGCAGAACTCAGATGAGGGGATAGAAGGGTTAAGATTAGTTTCACATAGGGCTAATATATCAGGTGAGTTATTATGGAGGAAAGAATCTACACTGGGGAAGTTGGTGCGGATGCCGCGTATGTTAGTGAAAGAGATGCAGACAGGTTTGGGCGTTTTCAAATGAGCTGGTTTAGTTTTGTTATTATGTTTGCTTTTTTCCATAGTAATTCAGTTAAGGAGTGGTCTTAGAATAGAATCAGTCGGTCAATCATTTGCAACTTGTGAAGGATGGAGACTGGCGCGGCCTACAACATAATGTGGCCTCGGGGTTGCCCACCGAACGTTCATGCAGGGACGCCCGTCCATGCGCGATATGGCACTACAAGAACCCCGGTATTATTCAACTGTTGATCAGAGCAGCCTCTCAAGACGCTACGCAAGAGTTCGGGCTCCTAACTACCAGTCGGAAGCAGCAACCAGGAAACTGCCAACCCGGTACCCTCAGAATGTAAAGACGTTGCCACCATACTCCGTAACTGCAAAGAGCTTCCAGCTGAACTAACACCAAGACCAGAGAAAGGGGATGAACCGGGAACCCCTTCCTAAACAAGAAACAAGGTGATCACCTCTAAACTCATTCAAAAGAAGGGGGTGGAGTGTGAGACCGGGCGATAGTAGAAACTATCTACTCCAATTAAAAAAAAAAAAAAAAAAAAAAAAAAGAAGGAAAAAGTGACTGAGGCTTAGAAAGTTTTAACTTAGAAAAAGTCTAAAATACCCTTGAATAGCAAAATTATTTACAAATTAAGTGACGAAAAAAAAAAAAATCAAAGACGACCAAAAAACGAAATAAAATAAGTAAATAAAATAATTTCCAAGAAATTTCACAAAAACAGACTGAAAAATGGACTGAATCCCAGTTGACTTACCACAAGCAGCTAACACTGTAAAGTTGATTTAATTCAATTTATGAAGACAAAAATAGAAATTAAACCGTTTTTTACAGAATATAGTCGAGTTATGTTGCTTGCGTTCGCATGCCAAACCGTTAAGAATTCAATCTCTCGAAGACAGAAATTTAAATCTTCTACAAGACAAAACTAATGGAAATAATTGAACCGTGATGCTATTTATCATTAGTCGAAAATACCCTTGAATAGCAAAATTATTTACAAATTAAGTGACGAAAAAAAAAAATCAAAGACGACCAAAAAACGAAATAAAATAAGTAAATAAAATAATTTCCAAGAAATTTCACAAAAACAGACTGAAAAATGGACTGAATCCCAGTTGACTTACCACAAGCAGCTAACACTGTAAAGTTGATTTAATTCAATTTATGAAGACAAAAATAGAAATTAAACCGTTTTTTACAGAATATAGTCGAGTTATGTTGCTTGCGTTCGCATGCCAAACCGTTAAGAATTCAATCTCTCGAAGACAGAAATTTAAATCTTCTACAAGACAAAACTAATGGAAATAATTGAACCGTGATGCTATTTATCATTAGTCGAAAATACCCTTGAATAGCAAAATTATTTACAAATTAAGTGACGAAAAAAAAAAATCAAAGACGACCAAAAAACGAAATAAAATAAGTAAATAAAATAATTTCCAAGAAATTTCACAAAAACAGACTGAAAAATGGACTGAATCCCAGTTGACTTACCACAAGCAGCTAACACTGTAAAGTTGATTTAATTCAATTTATGAAGACAAAAATAGAAATTAAACCGTTTTTTACAGAATATAGTCGAGTTATGTTGCTTGCGTTCGCATGCCAAACCGTTAAGAATTCAATCTCTCGAAGACAGAAATTTAAATCTTCTACAAGACAAAACTAATGGAAATAATTGAACCGTGATGCTATTTATCATTAGTCGAAAATACCCTTGAATAGCAAAATTATTTACAAATTAAGTGACGAAAAAAAAAAATCAAAGACGACCAAAAAACGAAATAAAATAAGTAAATAAAATAATTTCCAAGAAATTTCACAAAAACAGACTGAAAAATGGACTGAATCCCAGTTGACTTACCACAAGCAGCTAACACTGTAAAGTTGATTTAATTCAATTTATGAAGACAAAAATAGAAATTAAACCGTTTTTTACAGAATATAGTCGAGTTATGTTGCTTGCGTTCGCATGCCAAACCGTTAAGAATTCAATCTCTCGAAGACAGAAATTTAAATCTTCTACAAGACAAAACTAATGGAAATAATTGAACCGTGATGCTATTTATCATTAGTCGAAAATACCCTTGAATAGCAAAATTATTTACAAATTAAGTGACGAAAAAAAAAAAATCAAAGACGACCAAAAAACGAAATAAAATAAGTAAATAAAATAATTTCCAAGAAATTTCACAAAAACAGACTGAAAAATGGACTGAATCCCAGTTGACTTACCACAAGCAGCTAACACTGTAAAGTTGATTTAATTCAATTTATGAAGACAAAAATAGAAATTAAACCGTTTTTTACAGAATATAGTCGAGTTATGTTGCTTGCGTTCGCATGCCAAACCGTTAAGAATTCAATCTCTCGAAGACAGAAATTTAAATCTTCTACAAGACAAAACTAATGGAAATAATTGAACCGTGATGCTATTCATCATTAGTCGAAAATACCCTTGAATAGCAAAATTATTTACAAATTAAGTGACGAAAAAAAAAAAAAAAAAAAAAAAAAAAAAAAAAAAAAATCAAAGACGACCAAAAAACGAAATAAAATAAATAAAATAATTTCCAAGAAATTTCACAAAAACAGACTGAAAAATGGACTGAATCCCAGTTGACTTACCACAAGCAGCTAACACTGTAAAGTTGATTTAATTCAATTTATGAAGACAAAAATAGAAATTAAACCGTTTTTTACAGAATATAGTCGAGTTATGTTGCTTGCGTTCGCATGCCAAACCGTTAAGAATTCAATCTCTCGAAGACAGAAATTTAAATCTTCTACAAGACAAAACTAATGGAAATAATTGAACCGTGATGCTATTTATCATTAGTCGAAAATACCCTTGAATAGCAAAATTATTTACAAATTAAGTGACGAAAAAAAAAAATCAAAGACGACCAAAAAACGAAATAAAATAAGTAAATAAAATAATTTCCAAGAAATTTCACAAAAACAGACTGAAAAATGGACTGAATCCCAGTTGACTTACCACAAGCAGCTAACACTGTAAAGTTGATTTAATTCAATTTATGAAGACAAAAATAGAAATTAAACCGTTTTTTACAGAATATAGTCGAGTTATGTTGCTTGCGTTCGCATGCCAAACCGTTAAGAATTCAATCTCTCGAAGACAGAAATTTAAATCTTCTACAAGACAAAACTAATGGAAATAATTGAACCGTGATGCTATTTATCATTAGTCGAAAATACCCTTGAATAGCAAAATTATTTACAAATTAAGTGACGAAAAAAAAAAAAAAAAAAATCAAAGACGACCAAAAAACGAAATAAAATAAATAAATAAAATAATTTCCAAGAAATTTCACAAAAACAGACTGAAAAATGGACTGAATCCCAGTTGACTTACCACAAGCAGCTAACACTGTAAAGTTGATTTAATTCAATTTATGAAGACAAAAATAGAAATTAAACCGTTTTTTACAGAATATAGTCGAGTTATGTTGCTTGCGTTCGCATGCCAAACCGTTAAGAATTCAATCTCTCGAAGACAGAAATTTAAATCTTCTACAAGACAAAACTAATGGAAATAATTGAACCGTGATGCTATTCATCATTAGTCGAAAATACCCTTGAATAGCAAAATTATTTACAAATTAAGTGACGAAAAAAAAAAAAAAAAAAATCAAAGACGACCAAAAAACGAAATAAAATAAATAAATAAAATAATTTCCAAGAAATTTCACAAAAACAGACTGAAAAATGGACTGAATCCCAGTTGACTTACCACAAGCAGCTAACACTGTAAAGTTGATTTAATTCAATTTATGAAGACAAAAATAGAAATTAAACCGTTTTTTACAGAATATAGTCGAGTTAACTTTATTTGAATATATTTAATTTAATTATAAAAGCTGTTAACGAAACAGACGCTTACATTTATAAATGACTAAAGACTAGCGCGAAAATGAATAACAGAGGTTATTTTTAAAAACGTAATTTTCAAAGCTGAATATACAAATTAACTACCTACGTAATTTTTAAAGCTGAATATTTAGCTCCCTACATTAGACAAAAACACTAAGTAGGACAGTATATAAGACACATTCTGTTAGATAAAAAACTGGAAAACCACATTTATCTGATATTACAATTTTACGTAATATTTTCACACAGAGACACACAAGCAAAAACTTTATGTATATTGAAAAAATAATTTTCGGGGCATAAAATGAACACGCAAACTTTGTGATTTATATATTTGATTAAAATAGAAAAAGGTTAGATATTTTATCTAATATATTAAACATTAAGATAGAAAATTTAATTTCTTTGTTAGCAGTTTTCGCAGAATATTAAGGTAAGTTTATATATCTTTATGGATAGTTCGTGTGGATTTGTTTAATATTATAGTCATGAAGATAGAAGGCTTCATATCTATTAATCGTTGTTCGAAATATTTGTTCGTTTAATGCTTATTGTTAAGGCAATCTTATTTATTTATATAATGTGCGCATTTCGGTAATGACATGTGATGACCTGCTTTGTCTGTCTACCACGTAGTAAGTTATTTTAAAGAAGAATACAAGTAATTGACCCAATTTCGATTGCTCGACCCAGTCCAGTGTGACTAATGACTTTATAAGACACTGAAAACAACGAATCAAGTCCAAAAAAAAATTAGTCACACGAAATTGGCACACTTTAAGAATGCATTTGTCGATTGTAAAACAATACAAAAAGTGGGAATGCGGAATATTTTTCACTGTGCTGCAAGTTATTATTTTATTTCGCAGTCCTGTTTTTTAATAGGTGGATACGAAAGAAAAAAAAACATTTCTGTATAATTGTATTCACACACATCTTCATGTCTGGTGTTTCTTTAGTAAGTAAGCGATCATGGCTCTTCATAATTTCCTGTTCTTTGTAACTCTTGATAAGTTTTGTCTTATTATTATTTCTCCCAAACTCTGTTCCCCCATCCATTTAGTCAAGCTCATTAAGTATGTTATGCGTTATTTTCCTCTGTCCCTCTGGCCTTCAGTCTGTACTTTGAGTATCAGATTTTCTAAGCCCTCTGTCCTCATTATTTGTTTCCATTTTCTCTAGAACTTCACCGTTGCTCACATATTCTTTACATGGTATCCTCATCACCCTTTTATAAAATCACTTTCCTTTTCTTATTAATTTGATTCATGTGTTTACTTGGTAACTGAGACAGTTCGATATCTGGCTCTTTGTCGAACCGTTGTTTTGTGAAACTGACTTCAAAGAGGACATTTCCCCATTCACTACAATCTTAACATTTTCAGGTCTAGAGTCAACCGTTATCTTCCCCACATATCCATATAAACTATGCCTCGTACTCTGTAACCACTACCTCGAGTGTCTCTTGGGCCTTGTATAAGGTGAACATCATTTTCTTTAAATCTTTGTTCGTGCATAAGTTTGGGATAGAAAATCAAATGTTGAATTTTCAAACTAGTCAAGCCTCTTTCAGTTAGCATGTCTAGTGCATCCATGTACTTAAAAAATCTTCGCTACCTAAATAAATGCTAATTTATCTCAATACTTATCATACTCAATCCAAATACCAGTCAAAACAGTAGTAATCCAAATACCAGCAGTCTGAAGAGTAGTAAAAAAAACTAATTCATCAGTCTTGCTAAGCAAACATCTGTGTGTGCATATGTGTAAGATCATCCTTCAAATTATTTCAGATAGAAATACATTTTACTCCATCATTCCAGACTACCAAAAATATGTCTAGACAGCCAGAAGAAAAGTTTACCGTATCAGATTTTACTCCCTATTATTCACACACCCGAGCGAGTCGGTCTCTACGCAATCCATTCTACTAAACGTTGTATTACTTTAGCATTTCATGTGAGAAATAATTATGTAAAATAGAAATAATTGCCAAATACAAAATGATTATATTACAATAAACCAAATAGGAATTATCCAAACGCAAAAGACAACGCAAATGAATAATTGTTGGGGTGAGGAGGTTAATTTAATGTTATTAGATGAGGTGATTTTCTAAGCGTAGCTTAGATGTAGCACAAAGAAAGCCGAAAGTATAGGACATCCGGTGAGGATCGAACTCACAACTCAATCGTAATTGTTTTTGAAAGGCAAGCTTGTTAATCATTACACCACGTCGAAGTGCCCAACGTTGTTAGATTATGTAATATTGAGAGTAATGATCAACCTTTCGAGACTAACCTGGGTTTCATGAAATGTCATGAAAAAATATGGAAAACATTTGAAAAGATTCGTCAAAAAAAAAATGAGCATACATGAGGGAAAATGTCCAAAACTTAATAAAATCAAAGTTTTATCGTCAAAAATCTTTGTGTTAAGAACAAAAGCTTTTTTAATTATTTTTTTCTTGTTTCTCTGGCATCAACAGGGACCATAATTTATGAAAAATTTGAGTGTCTTTCTTGCAAAAATCAGGTAATTGTTGAATTTTAATTAAACTTCTAGCACTTATTCAAGAATGAATTAAATTATATTTTAAATATTTCTTGGTATTTTTTTAACATTTGTTACTACTCCTCACTTATTTAATTTTATGAAATTTCGAGAAATTCTTTTTTGTAACGCTTAATCTTTATATTAGTTATAAAAACAAGTCCTAGGAGAAATTATATCATCAAATTTCGTTGGTCAGACAAGACTCCCAGTGATAGAAAATCTACTCTGAATTGTAAAATAAAAAATACAATTATTTAATTAGAAATGCTTTTAATGACTTTTATGAATAAATATATTATTGAGAGTATTATCTAAAGAAAAACATTTTTCAATAAAAAATTAATTTTTGCAAGAATTATTTTCATTTGTTTTTTAATTACGACAATTTACAAATTTTTAAATCTTTCAAAATTCTGTATTAATTTGTAGCAGTCAAGGGATACTGCTATTAAAATAAAATTATATTAATCTTAAATGAGAAAAGCTCACTACAATTCAGAAAAACCCCAATATTTTTAAAATAATTTTTATTTTGTGTGTGTGTGTGTGTGTGTGTGTGTGTGTGTGTGTGTAAACACGTTTATTTTCGTAAATACGGACACCCTCACACGACGAAATTATCAGAAAATAAGAGGGGCGCTATTGTAAATTTAATATTTATTGGTAATTTTCTAATGTTTCCTCAACAAGTGTTTCGTATGACAACAAAGCCACGGTATTTAAACTCAATAAAATATTGGCATGCTTAAAATATTTTATGTATGATTACAGGAGAGTTAAGTTAATATCTTCAGAAAAACGTATACTATAGACCTAAAGTATATCTTTAAGGCAAAATTGATACAAAATAACTTTTGTCTTTCATATTTTTCTGCTTAAATGCATAGAATTTAAAGTATATCTATATATATTATTTAAGTATATCTATATAACACCTCACTCAATAAGTCCCGGGCCTGACATATAGTTGTCGCCACTAATAAAAAAATTAATAGGATTTTTATGAAGTATTAACCTTCAAATGGCACGTGACAACATTTGGGCCCAATCGGATTATGAGTTTAAAAATTACAGTTGTTTAAGTGAAGCTACTGCTGCAAATTTTAAAAACAATGGAAAAACCTAAATGTTATGTGTTGATAAAGAGTTGCTTTCTGATGAGAAAATTACTGTTCAAGCAAAGTAATGGCTTGATAAGTGTTATTTTATTTTTTTATATTTTTATAAGCGTTTCACCCCGAGCAAGGCATGTCACTGCCACTACTGCGCAGGGGGCTACATAGAGTGGAGAAAGGATGATAAAATATAGGAAATGTAAGAGGGTGGGTGATAGGCGGGTAGGGATACCGAGAATGGTTAAATATAGGAAATATCAGAGGGTGGGTGATAGGCGGGTAAGGATACCGAGAATGAGGGTTGGGTAGATGAGAGTGTTCTGAGAATAATTGGGAGTTAGTGTGATAGGAGGTGTCTATTGACCCTACATTTAAACACCTGGAGATTGTAGCTGTCGAGAAAGCAGACTTATGGAAGGGAGTAGAATTTACGGTTACATCTCTGCTCCGTCGGTAACAACGATTAAGAGGTGGTATGCTGACTTCACACGCGGTCGTACAGACACAAATGATGCTGAACACTCAGATCACCCAAAAATGGCAGTTGTCCCGGAAAACACCAAAAGAAAATCCATAAGCTCATTTTGGCCAATTATAAATTTAAGTTACGTGAGATAGCAGAAAAAGTTGAACATATCAGAAGGCAGTGTATTTACTATTTTACATGAACATTTGTCAATGAGAAAACTGTGTTCAAAGTGAGTGCTGCGTTTGCTCACAGTCGATCAAAAACAACGACGATTCAGAGCGTTGTTTGCAACTGTTTCAACGCAACAAGAAAGAGTTTTTGTGTAAATATGTGACAATGGATGAAACATGGATCGTCAAAGAAGCGGCCACAAATGAAGAAAAAAGTGATCTTTTCACCAATGCACCGTGTCACAAGTCGATCGCAACGATCGCAAAACTACATGAATTGTCCTTCGAATTGCTTTTGTATCCACCCTATTCTCCACTACTAGCTGTTTGCAAATCTCAAAAGAATGCTCCAGGAAAAGAGATTTGGTTCCAATGAAGAAGTGATATCGGAAACTGAGGCGTATTTTGAGGCTAAAGACAATTCGTTCTTCAAAAAAGGCATCGAATTGTTAGAGAAGCGTTGGAATCAGCGTATCACCCCAGAACGAAACTATGTTGATGAATAAAGTCAAATTTTACCTAAAAGTTGTTTTATTAGTTAGTCCCGGGATTTATGGAGTGATGTGTTTTATATATATATATATATATATATATATATAGGGTGCAATAGATAAATGGTCGTCTAAATTACGCAAAATTGTAAATAACCCTGACATCTCATTTCAACAGATATATTTGTCAAAAAAATATATTTGTCACAAAAATATCTTGGAATACTAAAGAGTAAATTTATTGAATAAAATCTCCATTGGTTTCAACCACAGCCTCCAGATGATTTTGGAATCTTCTGCGCCTCTTCTGGTCGGTCTCCTTGTTTAAGTTGGTGAATGCTGCCATAATCCTTGCTTTCAGTTCATCGTTTGTGTTACAAGAAGTTTTGTTGGTCTCTTGCTCAACTGTGACCCACACATAATAATTAAGGGTGTTGCAGTCTGAGGAATTAGATGGCCAGATATAGGGGAGATGAAGTCGTAGAAATTATCTGATAGTCATGACTGCGTTCTTCTGCTTGTGGGCCATTGAGTCCTGTTGTCAGACATAGTGTCTTCCAGTAGCTACCCTCATGACCCAGAGAAACACTACTTGATGTAGGCCTCCGTTTTCAATTATGAAACAGTATCATCACTAGATGTATTCATCAGTGTCCGCCCTTCTTATATTTACACAAGTAATATCAAAGATAATAACACTTTTACCCTATAAGAAAAGGATGTCTTAAAACTCAGTACCTCCACAGATTCACTAGAAATGAGCATACAATGGCGAAAAAATACCCAAAACTTAATAAAAACAACATTTTACGTATTATCGGGAGGACCTTTAAAAAAACGACTCAAAAATTAAAGTAAATTATTTATTGAAACGGTTAAAACAATAAAATAACATTACATTTGTAATTCCGGAGGCCAGAACGTCGCAATTGCTTCCAAAAGTGACTCAAAGACATCAGTACAGGCAACATGCTTCCGCCACATGAATTCGGCCAAGTACGACTCCAAATGGTGACGTGCAGTGCCACAGTGCTTCTCGCATATACGAATTCCAGTCAATTGTAGTCTTATCGGCCATGTCCAGTTGTTCTTCGCACCATTTGATTGAGGTCAAGTCCTTGGCCCAACAGTAGAAGAAACGGACGGCAGTTACGAACGGCAAACGACTGTCGGCAAACCAATTGTTCAAGGTCCTCCCGATAATACGTAAGGACCGAAAAATCTTTATGTTATTACAAGGCAAATTGCTGTTTTTGATTTATCAGGAAGAAAGTATACAGCAAATTTGACCTACCGTTAATCCTCAAAGTAATCCCCATCGGCACCCAAAACCTTTCGCCAACTTGCTTCCAGCCGCGCAATACCGTGGTGGTAAAACATTAGATGCCTTGGACGCAAAGAAGTCTGCGATTGCCTGTTGCAAGTCTGCGTTATTTCCACGAAGGCGGTTGTCCAAAGAATAGAAGCAATGGTAATCTGTTAGCACAAGGTCTGAGGAGTAAGGTGAATAGCACAGTGTTTCCCATCCAAGTCGCCCTATAGTAACTCTGGCCACCCGTGGCACATGAAGCCTGGCATCGTCATGGAAGAACAGTATATCCTTGTGATTAACCAATGCTGCTCATTCTCCTTCAGTGTCTGTTTCACACGTTCTAACTGCTGCAAGTACAGATCTGCAGTGATGGTTTGGTTCGTTGGTAGCAGCTCATAGTACACCACTTGTCGACTAGCCTTTCAGATACAGAGCATCATTTTGCATGGGTGTAAAGGTGGTCTTGTGCTGTGACACATATTGTCCCATGGTGACAACCAATGTCTGGCACGATTTTGAATGTCATACAGGATTCACATTTCGTCAGTGGTCATCACTCGATACTTTATAGTGCCAAGAAACCAACAAGAAACAGGCTGTCACTCATTGTTGTTTGGTATCTTTCGACAGTGTGTGGTGTACCCACTTGCTCAACTTGTACGCTTTCCCAGTACAGTGCAGGTAAAGTCTGAATGTTTCATTCCACAAGCTCTCAACAGGTTTGGCCTTTATCCTCTACTATGACCGCCTTCTTGGCCTCGTCATCTAGAACCTGTGGCCGACCCATGCGGGGTTCATCACAAAGAGATAGATCTCCCAAACTAAACTTCTAGAATCTAGAATCAATGCCTGGCGGTGCGTTCACTGACAGTCAGTCAGTTAAGTGCCATACGTGATACACGCTTGGACGATCATGTCTCGAAAAAGACATGACTAACTGGGCTGAAGATTATCCCGCAATAGGTTGCCATTACTTTCTGCAGTAGACTGGTTGTCAACCAAGGCTATAGAACCCAATCTGTCCTGTTATTTAACCCATAACTAGAGGGAAGAGACGGATTAATACCTGACAGTATTATCCCCAAAAGCATGTCGTATTTGACAACTTCTGGCGGTTGGGGACAAGCTCACCTTAAAGCCATAAAGTAGTTAATCTCGAACGAGCTGCTTCAACCGGCTGATTTTCTTCACCGCTGCTCGAGCTATGACAAATGTGTGTGTGTTTTTTGGTTACTTTATATTAAACAGAAAGGATTTTTTTATTATTAAGTTGCATTTTTATCCTTTGTTAGAACTTTCGAAATTTTGATTAAAAATATTGTTTTTGTTACGTCAGCAGGGTGACCAAAGATTATTCTTGGAAATTTTTATTATTATAGGGGATCTTTTTGTAGTGAAAAACACAATTTGAAAATTCTGGCAAAATTCAAACAATTTTCGGATTTTAATGAAACTTTTTAGGACTTATTTAATAACGAATTGAATTATTTTTGCAAAAACTTTGTAAAATATTTTTCACATCTTCTACGCCCCCACTTATTTAATTTTATGACATTTCGAGAAATTAATTTTTGTACCGCTTAATGTTTATCTTAGTTATACGCAGAACTCATTGCAGAAATTAATTAAATCATCAATAAACAAGACTCCCTTTTACAGAAAATTTGCTCCGAATCGTAAAATAAAATATGCAATAAAACTAAGGCATTTTTTTAAATTAGGTAATATTTTAATTGCTTTTTATGAATAAGATATATTATGGATACGTTTGTCTTAAGACATATCATTCTTTTTTCGATGAATAAGTATTCTTTTTATAATAATAATTGTTTTCATTTTTTTCAATTGAAATACTTTATATAGTTTAAATTTTTTTTAATTTCTGTAATATTTTGCACGGTGATATTGCTATTAAATAAAAACTATATCTACTAATCATAAATGGAAAAGCTTACTACAATTCAGCGAGCTGCAATAATTTAAAGGGATTTTTAAAAATTAAATTAAAATAAAACATTAGATTGCAAAGAATATTTTCCTAATTTTTAAGGTTACTGGGTAGTTAAAAATTATATAAAAAACTATATAAAAAGACGCTCACATTATATTCCTCAAGTAATTTTCAAGGATGTGTCAATAGGAAAAAAAATAGATAAACCGTCAAGTTGTCAACACTTTAAATACACACATACTTCCGTGTTTAAAATACATTTCTGCGATATTTTTAAACTAAAACTAAAAGCAATATTTCTTTCAAATGAGACTAATTAAACTTTAATGTGCTTTAATTCCTCAAATAAAGTTTCAGAAAAATATACACTGTATTAGCGACATTTTATTAAATACAAACACACATACATATATATAGTTTTGTTTAAGGAGGTTAAGCTTTTAACATTTTATTTTAAGTGTTTATTATTACTTTTATATTTCTTAATATTGAAGTCAGTCAGTTAGTTAAGTGCCGTACGTGATACACGCTTGGGCAATCATGTCTCGAAAGAGACATGACTGACTGGGCAGAAGATTATCCCACAGTAGTTTGCCATTGCTTTCTGCGGTAGACTGGTTGCCGACCAAGGCTATTTAACTCATAACTGGAAGGAAGAGACGGATTAATACCTTTCCTAAGGGTATTTGCGCGTAAGTGAATACAATGGATTCAACTGGAATTCGAACTCGGCTCCCCGGTTTCTCGTTCCGAGCCGATATCCACTGTACCACAACGCACATCCTAATATTGAAGACTTTATTTAAAAGTGTTAACCTCGAATAATACACTGGCAAACAAGTTTTCTTTTGTTTGTTTGTTTGTTTGTTCGATGTTAAATTGATCCATAATTATTAGCTGAATTTCGATCTGAAATTTTCAGTGTATAATGTTCAATCTATGCGATCAATATTCACAAGTGAATTAAGTGCATTGACCAGGAATGTTGAAAAAATGAACATGTTGCGTCAAATGAAAGTGTTTTTCACAATTAAACCAATTCACCTCTCTACATACGGCTCCGCACGCACATAGAACCCAATAGGTAGCGATTACCTTACGAATTTAAATATTGAAAAAATATTATTTGTCAATTGATATATTTACTGGATCAACTATGAGTTACAAATTGTTAGTGACTAAATATATTGCAATACGTTGAAGCATAGTGAAATCTTCATAATATTTAACATTGTTGAAGTTATTGCTTTTGTTGAAATTTACAAACTCTATGTTTCATTTAACTTTGCAAACAATCGATGTAATTTGAATAAGCCGATTTGATTAGAAAAGGAGTTTAACAGAACCTTACTTCGCGGTTTTTACGCACCCCAGTAAAAAAAGAGGATGGAAACGAAAAGGAAATTAATACAGAACATCAAGAAAAGATAGCTAAAATTCATGGAACATGTAATGAGGAAGAAGGGCTTGGAGAATCTGATACTCACAGGTCAGATGGAGGGAAAGAGAGACAGGGGATAGCAGCGTGTAACATACTTAACTAGCCTGAGCAAGTGGATGGCAGAGTGGGTTTTGGGCGGGGTAACAGGAGAAAGCGTGCTAAGAACCACTAGGGATAGGGAGACGTGGAAGGCCATGATCGCCCACGTGCTGAAAGGACATGGTACATAGAAAAAGAAGTAAAACTAACTGTACTTTGTACCCCCTTACCTGTTTGCACTTCTCCCCCAAATCAGGATTCAATCGATTAATGTATAGCTATTTTATAAGATATGACGGACAGATGGGCTTAAGCAACTCATAGAATTTTATAGATAGATAGATAGATAGATAGATAGATAGATAGATAGATAGATAGATAGATCGATAGATAGATAGATAGATAGATGCTATCGAATAATATTGACTTGTTTAATGTGAAATTAACTATTTCATTTTCAGCTTGGTATTAGTGCCACTTTTTCGCAAACGATAACATCTTTAATTAATATTTCATCTTTTAAATAATATATTTGTTCACTAGGTTACCCATGCCGTTAAATATCAGCAGCTGTATGCAAGTAATTTTACAATTACATTGGTTATATTTTTGGTGTGAGTATTGAAAGGTTTTTATTTATACAATTAACTCTCCTGTTGCATGCAAGAAAAACTGCTTTTTAAATCATTAAAAGTTTATATACTAGGGTCATTCAATAAAAAAGGTGAATTTTTCGGTATAAGGACTTCTAATACAGATAGAAACTTAATTTTTTATTATTTTTCCTTTACATCTTTTTCAAAAGGATTTAATTGTTTTTGCAGATTGTAAAAAAACTTTGAGAGTTTTGGAGATTAACAAAGATGGCCGACCAAGAAGCATGCTCCAGGATTGAACAGAGGTCAGTTATCAAGTTTTTGGTTGCTGAAGGGTGCAAACCAGTTGAAATTCATAGGAGAATGTCAACTGTGTATGGTGCCACATGTTTCAGCCAAAAATATCTACAAGTGGGCTAAATTGTTTAAAGAAGGACGGAGCAGTGTTGACAATGAAAACAGGCCTGGGAGGCCTACAGAAGTGACGTCTCTTGAGGTGATCGAATCAGTCAGTGACCCTCATTCAGTCTGACAGAAGGGTTACAGTGGATGACATTGCAAGGACTTTGAGACAGCACACAAAATTGTCCATGATGACCTTGCTTATTCGAAGGTCAGCTGCAAGTGCCTCACACAGCAGCCCAAATGGTGCAGACCATCAACGAGCTGGGCTGGGAACTACCCCGTCATCCCCTTTACAGCCCAGACATTGCCCCTTCAGACTTTCACCTGTTTGTTCCCTAGAAAGCGTTCACGAGAGGCATGAAGTTTGAAAGTGACGATGAAGTCAAAAGTGCTGTGAGCGATTGGCTGAGACATCAGTTCAAATATTTTTACGCTGAGGTAATACAGAAGCTTGTGCACAGAAGGGAAAAGTGTGTGACACTGCTGGGAGACTACGTTGAAAAAAAAGTAAGCTTCTATCTGTATTAGAAGTCTTTATACCGAAAATTTCACCTTATTTGTTGAGGGACACTCGTATATATATTCAAATAAAACTCCGAAAATTACAAGTGTCGTGTGGCCATTTCAGCGAGGACTCCTCTCTTCTTCAGCGACAAAATCTTTATTAGCAAATACAGGACAAACTATATATAACGGGAGGTCACTCAAAAGGAAATTAATACACCGGAAGTTCACTTGAAAAGAAGGAAAAAGGAAAAAACAGAAAGAACAATGGAAGAGGGGTTACAAGTGATAGTAGATTATGTGGGAAGGATGTCGTTTAGACATTGATACGGAGGGAAGAAGGAGGGAAAAGACAGACGGCGAAATGGATTCAAGACTCGATCATTGAAAAGGACTTTTAGATTACATTAGTGTTACTGTTAAGAAATAAAAAATTAAGCGTATTACAGTAATGGAAGTGTGGGAAAGGGGAACAGAAAAGGGGGGGAACGGGGTAGGCAGGGAAAGAGTTAAAGCAGAGATGGGGGGAAAAAAAAGAATGAAAGACTAGGAGAAAGAGAAAAAAATGCACGCCAGGCAGCCGTCGTAACAAATGCCAGCTAAGGAGCGGGGAAAAAAGGGATGGATACATAAAGTGAAAAAAAGAAAAAGAAAAGGTAAAAGAAAATCGGGGGAAAGAGAAATAGAGAAAATAAAGAAAAAAATATATATATATATCAACTATATGTATTGTCAAATATATGATATATATATATCATATATATATATCAACTATAATTATCATATATATATATATATATATATATATATATATATATATATATATATATATCACCAAAAAGTTAAAACAATATAAAAGAAATAAAAAGAAGTGTAATAATGTCATCTCATTTTTAGCAATGAGATATTTAGTTTCGTGGTTACATGAGGCAATTTCACATGTGGACATCAAATAATGTCTCCTGTGGCCATAACAATGGAATATCTCATTACCAAAAACTAAGTTTCGTGAGCGATTATATAAAGGCACATTGTTTCAGAAAATAGAATAAATTATTCACTAAAAGGTTAATTTAATACCATTAAGTTTTCTTAAATTTCTATGGGCAAATCTCAAAGTTTTTTTTCCTTCGGAATTTTGCGTTTTATACTTGTGAGTTGAAGCCAAGCCATAATAGAATTTGCGAGCATCACACACACACACACACACACACACACACACACACACATATATATATATATATATTGTTTTTTTTTAATCCGAAGTGGAAGAGTAGGAAGGTAAATTCCAAGAACCTGATCCTAATCAATATTTAAAATTTTTAACATTAAAAGTGATGCAGGCAGAGAGCTCAATGTATTAAGAATACAGAGCCAATATAAATTAGAGAAAATTTTCAAAATTCAAAGGTGTCGGATGTACATTTCGACATAGGATCTCTAATAGAGACTCTATGTCACGTCAGCGACATTGTTTTTTCCAAATGGCGAAGGCCCTGGGTTAGAGTGTGGAGGGGTTTTAGGTTAACAACGGTCACAAAGTGGAAAAGTACAGAGCTGGTAATCGCGGGGTTACAGTGTGTTGAAATGGTATATTTAGGAAGGGGAGGAATAGGACTTCATATTTTATAAAGATAGACAACTAAATGAGTTAAATTACTTTTTAAAGTTAAGATTTTGGGCTGTTTGAAGAGGTGTATTTAGGCGAGAAGGAATGGGTTTCTTCAATATAAGATTTTAAAATTTTTTTATTTAAGTTTATATCAACCGACGCAAGAAACAACGCTTTCGTCCTCGATTATATAAATTTCCAAATCAGTTTCCTTGACTCATTTTCTGCGCGGACGTTATGCTACATGATAAAGACGCAAAAATAATGGTACAATCGAATCATTCAATTTTGATGTTTAAAAGTCCGGAGCCTCTGAAAAGAAATATAAACGAGGTCATCAACGAAATATTCAGTAAAACCATTCGCTTCAACAGGATTCCGTTTCGGCTACTGGCAACGCCAAGAGAATTGTCTTAAAATATCTGCTTACTTTCACATACACACTTACACTATATATATATATATATATATATATATATATATATATATATATATACTAAGAATCTAAAATCCAACCTCCTGATAAAAATTATTGTCTACCCATTTAAAAGAATCTAAGCTCCCACTATGTATCTTACTTACCCAGACAAAATTAAAAAATAACATGTCTAGATTTAAGCCACCCTGTCCCCTTTCCTAACCCAAATGTTTAAATCATCATGGTTACATAATTCTAAATGATGATGGACTAGTTTTGGCACACCTAAATGCATTTCCTACAACCAACACTCCCTAATTTTCTAAATAACCATGAATTCATGTTATATTTTCAAAAATAAATCGTTTTCACCATTTATTTTAATATATCACCTGAAAAGGATTCGTTTTGTTCCGAACATGAAAATTTTTGTGTCGTGATATTATACTTTTATAAACCATTATAATAACTATATATATATATATATATATATATATATATATATATAAAATTTGAAACATAAATATGTTAAAATATCACTACAAAAGTAGTCATTTTGTTTCGACACTATCCGTGTCTTATCAAGTGATGAATTCAATTACAAGTTTCAAACTTTTAAAAATCTCAAACTTGTAATTGAATTCATCATTTGATAAGACACGGATAGTGTCGAAACAAAATGACTAATTCTGTAGTGATATTATAACATATTTTTGTTATAAATTCTAAATAAATATTATTAGCTCTACGTTGTATTGAGCACTTTTTTAAGAATAGTGTTTCTTTGGATACGGAATATTATTTCATTCATACATACCCTATACCTGTAAATATATATATATATAGTTTTAAGGTGTGCTATATTTATAGGATAAAGAGCTCAGTATCAGAGATAGAGCGTATGTAAATATAAAAGAGTGAACATTGAAGTCAACACTCAATAGAGAGCTTAATGGATATTATCAAGACCAGACCTTGTAAATATATATTTTATAAACATAAATATTCCTTCTCTAAGCCCCACCCTAAATCCCAGACCACTCTAAGTATTTCTGGGAATTAAAATATAGAGGACTCTCTCCACAAATTGAATGGAAGTTTCTAGGAAAATCACAAACTCATATTAGCTTTAGAAGCAGATGTAACCTATGCTTAAATGAAAATAATAAAAATAATTAAAGTTAATGGTAATGACTAGCTTTTAAACCAACGATATGAAGTGATTTTTAAATGCCGACACAGAAATAGATTTAAATTACCTACTTTGTTGGATTAGATGTTTTTCCTAACCTATAATTTTCTTGCAGATTCAGCTGAGTCTTTCTCTATTAGAAATCAGATTCTTATTTTATTATTTTTAATTTTTTTTTTAATCATATCACCCCGAGCAAGGCGGTAACGCCACTGATGTGCAGGGGGCTACGTAAGAGTGAAGAGATTGTTTGACACCTTTGTTGTTGTTGTTCTTTTTTTGTTTTTTGTTTTTGGTTTTTTTGGTTTTTTTGGTTTTTGTGATATCTTACCACTTATGATTGTACAGTATCTTGTGTTTTTACTATATTGGCTCTTTTACTTTTATGTCTGCAGTTCTTTATTATTTTTCCTTTTTGCCTTGGATTTTTTTTAATTTCATAAAACTTTTTTGTTTTTGTGAATCTTTATTTTTATGATTCTTTCTTATTTTTCGATAATATTGTTTCTTGTGAATTTTTTTAAAATTTTAACTTGTTAAAATTTTTGTGATCGTTATTATTTGTGACTAAGTATACTGTATAGACACTTATTTTATTTTATTTTTTAATTTTATTTCGTCTTTAGTTTGGTTATTTTTATTTTTGTATTATTATTATTGTGCGTATATTATTATGTGTATATATGGTCTCTCTCTATATATAATTATTTGTCTGTGTGTGCTTCTTTTGCGTATGATTATATCTATTCTCCTGTTTTGTGTTTATATATACTTCTTACTTTACGAATTTTTGTGTATGTCTGATTTGGTGTATGTAGTTTTTATTTGTTAATTTTATGACACTTCCTGTATCTGTTTCTCCAGTGTTTAACTGTATACACCTCTAGCCTTTAGTTTATCTTATTTCTTCTTTGTGTACTTTTTAAAAATATTTTGAGTTAAATGCAACATTTGATTTTAAAGCAGTCTGTAATTTTTACAGCTACCGAAATAAATTCTGGATTTATAACCGTTTATTTACATGTTTAGTTTTGTCTCTCTCTCTCTCTCTCTCTCTCTCTCTCTCTATATATATATATATATATATATATATATATATATATATATATATTTTAATTCAGATACTTCAATCCAAGGGAAAAAAGCAGGAAGGTAAATTCCAAAAACCCGATCCTAATTAATATTAAAAATTTTATTTTAATATTAAAAAATGATACAGGAAGAGAGCTCCATGCAATAAAATATTACAGAGCAAATATAAATTAAAAAAGGATTAATTCAATGATGTTGAATGACCATTTCGATATGAAGATCCCCACGGGGGATAACACATCACCTCACAGAAAAATCATTTCAGAAACTGGAAAAAAATCAGTCTACTTTTCCTTTTTAAATAGATTTGCAATGAAATTAAAAAAGAAAAAAAAAAGAAAAAGAAAAGAAAAGGATAAAACAAAATAAAATCAAATAAACAAGAAAAGAAAAAAATGACATCGTCTGGGTTCGCAAAAGAAGGAAAGGGAATTGTAACTAAAAATTAACAGACGGCCGTGTTGAATCGACGTAAGGTTAAGCAACACGGAAAAAAGGTGGGAGATAAGAGAGATAAAGGAAGGAAGGGAGGGAAAAAAATTATATATTCCGGACGCTGGAACCCTATTTCCAGATGGCTGGTATTCATTTTTTTATTGATTTAAAACATAAGAAGAAATTGAATAGAATGAGAAAAAGTAAACGAATTGATTGAATCTGTGTAGGGGGACTGTAGACATAATATTTTTTTGATGACTGCTTAGCCCCAGATCAAATTGGAATGTGAGAATTTTCTGTCTTCGGCTATCTGCGTTCTGGGTATGGATAGGCAAGCAACAAGAGAGGGGAAGTATCTCCACTTCAGTGGTGAAGGGCCGAACACGGTCGAAATGGTTAACTGATATTATTTTCATTTCGAGCTGGTAAGACTTATAGAAAGAGGAAAAATTGAATTCCTCGTAGCTAACTTTACCACCCCGGTTTGGAACTTTTTCTATAAAATCAGAGTGGAAAACGAAATTAACCAATTTGGGCCCGTGATTTTTCAGAAGACGGTTAGTCTGAAATCGGCAAGTTGCAAACCGACAGAACAAGTCACGCTCTTGAAAAAATTTGTAAACTAATAATGTAATAAAATACCAGCCAGCCGATTATGTGTCACTTACATTTGAACCTGTTCATAGTGTGTACATAAATTGTATATATATATATATATATATATATATATATGCACCCGTGTCGTTGTCGTGTTGTACTGGTTATATTCCGTTCGCTGACTACCGGAAACCGGGAAACTATATATCGTCCACTTGCGATCCTGGACTGACCTAGCCAGTTGATAACAGGCAGTTCTACTCCGACCAGTCCAAGATCAAACAAACACAACGTGGGCGGAGTGGTCGAGGTTCAGGAAGGGTTGGTTCGGGTTCGTCTGGGGATCGTGTTACATATATATATATAGTCGTGTTATAGACTTACTATATATATATATATATATATATATATATATATATATACTAAGTCTATAACATGACTTCGAGTTTCATGCACTATGCAATCATCATGCGCGCGGACACACACACACATATCGCTCGTACATACATACGGAGTTTTTATTTAAAACCAAACATCCGAAAAAAAAAACACTCGTTTCATACAGAACTTATCTTGATCAACCAATTATAAACTTAATTTCCTTTTTTCTCTCAATTTTTTTGTTTGAAATACACATCGTTTTTGTTATTCTGGTAATCAAAGTACGTACTGAATAAATTTAGTTTGAAATGGTAGAAATTGTTACCGAATTTTTTTAAAGGACTTAAGTTTAAAGATGACTCAGCTCCATGGAAGTAGAGTGACGTGTCCGAATTGTAAAGATTTGAACTGGTGGCGCATCTGACCATTCGCCATGGAGAAAAAGTAATAGAGTAATGAAAGTCTGATGATATTGCCTCTGTGGGGAAAGAGGATGTATAATGGGAAATAAGTATTCCCTTTTTAGTGGAAAAAGAGTTCAAAATCATTTACGTCGGCTTGAGGGGGAAGATTTATTTTCCACTATGCAACCTCTTTCCCCACAGCTAGTAGCGTTTTATTAAGTTTAGACGTGTACATGCGTGATATTTCCGGTAAGGATCGGACTCTGAAACGTTTTAACGGACTCTGAGTTTACAGGGAAAGCACGCTAAGAGAACGAGTTTTAAAGACTCCCGAGTGAATGCCTCCCTGACCCTTACAATCTCTTCAAATCTAGAACCAACTGATATAATCCTACAAATCCTCATAATATGCACCTTTCGCTTAATCCTGTAAAACAACCTACTTCAGTAAACATTTATTTTGTGTGTCTTTTCGACCTTGTATTGAGGAAACGGATGTGCATTGTGGTGCAGCGGATATCGGCTTGGAACGAGAAATCGTGGAGCCGAGTTCGAATTTCAGTTGAATCCTTGCATTCACTTACGCGCAAATACCCTTAGAAAATGTATTAATCCGTCTCTTCCCTTCAGTTATGGGTTAAATAACAGGACAGATTGGGTTTTAGAGCCTTGGCTGGCAACCCGTCTACCACAGGAAGTAATGGCAACCTACATTGGGATAATCTTCTGCCCAGTCAGTCATGTCTCCTACGAGACATGATCGCCCAAAGCGTGTATCATGTATGGTACTTAACTGACTGATTGAGGAAACAATAGTAAAAGAAACATCCTTTAAACACCCCATTTATCAAAACCCTTCTGTTTATTACGTTTTCTTATTTTATCCTACACATTTATTACAACCCCGCTTTTTGACACTAGAGTATGAGCAAGATAGTGTGCATACCGTGAGGTGAAATTATTTTTCATATTAAATTTCACTCAATACAAAATTCAAAAGCTAGTCAAATTAAAGGGTTAGAATAGAAAAAATGGTAAAGATAAATGAACTATGTGATATGAATAGCAGTTCGTAGCAATGAAAAGAAGTTCGTAGGAATGAATAGAAATTCGTAGGAGCCCGTAAAAATTAAGATTATGAAGATAAATATGATAGATAACGATTAATCTATGACTTGATGAGGTCAAGATTGAAATGTTCAAGGAAGCATTTACGCGAGTGGCTGTTTCTGAAACTGGCAGTTCTGGATATTAAGAACAAATGAGTGGACCTCCCTACTTATATTTGAAATACGGAGGAAATAAGAGTGATAAGACTCCGTGGAAGCAGCATGGCGTGTTTTAGCAATAAAGGTCAGAACTGGTGGAACTAGAGAAAGAAACTCATCTGAAGATTTGTTATGGAAATAGTGATAGCATACTGACAGGCGTGAAATGTTTTGTTCAAATCATTTAATCTGGTAAGAAAAAATTAATTAATGGTTTCCATTAAAACTTAATGAGGAAGGAAAAATCAGATATTTAGAGGCCTACATTAACTCTGTTAATGTAGGCCTCGTATGTAATAAAAAGTTGTATAATAATCAAAAAAAGATACACACAACGACCAGGCATAGGCGAGGAACATAAATCAAAAGCGTGTTTTAATCGCTGAAAGGTTCTGAAGAAATATTTAATCGAAAAAGGAGAATTTAATACCTTTTAAACCTAAAATTAAAAATGTTGAACTTCAAATGTAAAAGTTGAACTTAAAATAGAAATGGTCAACTTCAAATTTAAAAACAAAATCTAAATTTCAAATGAAAATAGTAGGCGTCTGTTAAAGTTATCAATCGGAGGCTGTTATTGCCTCTCCCCTAAACAAATTAATTGTTGTTATGAGTGACCTGTTTGGCTTCAAGAGTAATTCTTTTAAAAAGTGCCTCCTTCAGATTTGCAGCAAGTTTGTAATTACCCTGCTTAGCATTGTGAATAGGCTGTTGAAAATTACAAGTATTTTAGATACTAGCAATGATAAAGAATCGTTTACTATCGGAGATCCAAAGAGAGTAGTGAAAAAAAAGTTAAGAGAGGCAACTGTAAGTGTTATATTGATGTTAAAAGAAGGTAGTTTACTGCAGCTGAAAATGGAAACTGGAGAGCAATGACTATTGCTGATGGGGTTGCAACACAGGTAGACTATGGCTGGATATGGAAACGTATTCAGAATACTACTATCGCAAGCAAGCTGTGGGTGGATTCAAGAAATTCCTACCTCACCACATAGAGAGAATATAGAATTGGTCAAGTGATAATCTTTTTTTTTTTTTTTTTAACTCTGACACAACTTGAATAGAAATGCACATGTGTCCACTACCACAACCCACAAAAATTAAAAGAACGATAGTATACTCTTAAAGAAAGGCATATCCCCATGAACTAAGGGAGAGAATAAATTGAGGAGCTTATTCGCAATCGATAATGAACTCAAGTAGCGAAGGCAAGCGACTCATTTATATCGATGAAACAAAATGCAATATGTTTTTACGGCATTCACAACGAAGATCCAAGGAAATGACTAAATATTTTATATACACATCATTGGAGCAATTAGTGAAAACGTTCTGGTCTACTGGGAGCGCCGGATGCTGCGAATAGCCGAGAAGACATCTCAGAAGCATTTTGAACGAATTAGTTAATCTGCGCCTGTTCATTTGAATTTGGAGATGGAATTAAAGAGGATGTGCTTTGTTGCGTAATGGATATCGGAGAGAAATCGGAGAGTAGAGTTCGAATTCCAACCGAATTCTTTTCATTCACTTATGCACAAATACCATTGAGAAAAGTATTAATCTATCTCTTCTCCTTCCAACTATGGGTTGAATAGCAGGATAGATTGGGTTCTCTAGCCTTGGTTGACAACCAGTCTACCGCAGAAAGTAATGGCAACCTACCGCGGGAAAATCTCCGAAAGAAATCTTATCGCATAAGCATGTATCACGTATGGCAATTAACTGGCTGAATTAAAGAGTACGAATTTATCGGTGCCACCATTATCCGCACATCTCCAAACAGTGCGCTACTGTGTCCAATGGAAGAATGCTGAAGCGTCGTGAGGGTTGCTATGAAACGCTGGATGGACAAAATAACTGAAACTATGATGGCTTCACCACCAGAATTTAGTCAGAGTACAGATTACGCTATGTGGAAGAAGCAATCGATAAAGCGATGTCTACAGTTTTTGTTTGTTTTTAATCATATCACCCCAAGCAAGGCGATAACGCCACTGATGTGCAGGGGGCTACATAAGAGCGAGAAGATTAGAAAAGAGAAAACCGGAAACCGCATCCTAAACATGAAACAAGAGATGAGCCTCTTCATCTGTTCAGTAGATGTGGGTGGAGTGTGAACCGGGCGATAGTTTAGTCTATCTACTCCAATTGAAAAAAAAACAAAGTGAGAAGAAGATTAGAAAAGAGAAAACCGGAAACCGCATCCTAAACAGGAAACAAGGGATGAGCCCCTTCACCTGTTCAATAGATGTGGGTGGAGTGTGAACCGGGCGATAGTTTAGTCTATCTACTCCAATTAAAAAAAAACAAAGTGAGAAGATTAGAAAAGAGAAAACCGGAAACCGCATCCTAAACAGGAAACAAGGGATGAGCCTCTTCACCTGTTCAGTAGATGTGGTTAACTTACTACCGTTCATGAAAATTTACAATCATGTACAAAAATATTTAGCCCCAACCTTATCACTTCACACGACTTTCTTTCGGATAACAATATATATTCAGTTTCTCCGGGTCTACAGCCGATGTATTGACAGCTATTACTGTATTTGTCTATCAGGCTTTAGATAAGATCGGCGAAGTTCGAATTGTGGTTTTAAATATTTCGAGGGCGTTTGACAGGTTTTTGTATGCTGGCCTTCTCTGCAAGTTCAAGGACTACAGTGTCTCTCAACAAATATTTGGCTTAATCTAAACCTTCCTAACAAATCATGTTGAACGGACATGCTTCTAGGTCATGCCACATGAATGCGGGTGTGGTCCAGGAATGAATCCTTAGACCCACGTTGTTTCTTATCTTCATCAACGACCTTCTCGATGTAATCAGTTCCCAACTAGATCTTGGTACTGATGACACAACTATTTACCCCTGCCTTAGTAGCAAGTCCGACAGGTCTGACAAATTAAAACTGACCTCCAATCGATGGTTAACCGAAAAAAGAAATGGCTTGTAAATTTTAACTCCTCCAAAACAAAACTTTCATTCAAACACCATCAGTCAGGTAAGTTCCATAAATGATACACGCTTGGGTGATGATGGCTCGAAAGAGACATGATTGACTGTGCAGAAGAGTTTCCTGCAGTAGGTTGCCATTATTTTCTTCGGTAGACTGGTTGCCGACCAAGGCTATAGAACCTAATCCGTCCTGTTCTTTAACCCTCAGCTGGAAAGAGAAGAGACGGATTAATACCTTTCCCAAGGTTATTTGGGCGTAAGTGAATACAACGAATCCCCCAAGAGGTCAATTTATTGCGTGTTCTTGGGCTTAGGCTTTTAATTTGCATGATGTAGAGTGATTATATTGAAACAATTGCTAGATCTACTGCTAGAAAGTTGGTTCACCGTGTCGTGTCAGCCAATTTTCCTCGTCAAAATCTATCTTGCACATTTATAAATCTAATATTCGTCCGTGTATTGAATATTGCTGTTACTTCTGATCTGATGCTCCAACTATATATCTCGAAATTATTGGTAACATTCAAAGAAGGATCTATAATGTAATCATTCCTAGTCTGGCATCTCGACCTCAGTCTTTTTCTAACCGACGTGACATGGATTCCCTCTGTCTTTTCTAGAAATATTTTTTATAATATTTCCTCCTTGGCATCTCAACTACATGAATTTAAGCATGTTATTAGATTACCAACTAGACCTCACCGTTTTACTGTTGAACTATCAAGACACAACCGTATGTTCTATTGTAACAGTTGTTTTTTTTTTTTTTTTTTTTTTTTACTCTCACACTTCTGGCCTGTAGAAACCTCTTTCGATTTTTCCCTGACCTGCCACCTACAATCTTTAAAAATTTAAATACAACGATAGTCGCCATCTTCTGTCTTCCTGAATCCTACTCTTTTGCTGTATTGGGAAATTTTTGTTTTGTTCTCTGAAGGCCTTTACCCCTTCAAACCTTTCAAAAACATCCCTATTTCCGTGCAAATGTATATGCTGAACTAAAATCGGCAATTGCTTAATGAAGAAAAATACCTTTTTTTCATTTTATAGAGCAAAAAAATATGGAACTTCTTGTCGCTGTTTATCTCAACCACGGTTCAAAAATGTTATTCACTGCTGACTGAATTCACGCGTAATTTTACGATTTTTCGTCCTTTTTCAATCCCTGCACGCAAAATGAGTTCCGAAACCGAACAATTCGCGGAGTAATTGCTCAAATGGAGAAAATCGACCGAAAAAATTAAACCTACGCTGAAATTCATTCAGCAGTGGATCAGAGATGGCAACGGTAGTAAGGGGTGTGATATAGTCCGATGTATTTATGATCGATACCATGAAAGAAAGGTAGGTTTCTTCAATAAACAATTATCGATTTGAGTTCAGCATGTACATTTGCAAGGAATTAAGGATGTTTTAGAAAGTTTTGACGAGGTAAAAGCCTTCGGGGAACAAAACAAAAATTTACCGCTGTATTTTCTCCATATTAAAGTCTCCTCGTTATCTTTCAATCCCAGTAACCTCTTGTGTCTTAGTGGCATTATCGCCTTGCTTGGAATGAAATGATTTTAAAAAATCAACAATAAACAAAGCATTTATTACTGACCAAAGCGCTCATATACCCAGAAGTATGACTTCTCTTCCATTTGTTGTCCCCACTCCAAAAAGCATACCTTATGACTAATATTTTCATTTGGAAAATAATTTCATTTATACTGGAACAACTGGAAAAGAATTTAAAGAAATATATGCAAACCATTTGCATATTTACATATAGGTTAGATTCAGTTAGTAATTCTCTTTTGTTTTCATAGCTAAGCAGTAGATGTGATCATGGCCGTATCTGATTACCGAGCACACCGGGCACACCGGGCACACCGGGCACGGGTCCGGGCCGATCCGTGCAATCATAGTGAAAATCCGGGCAAGGAATAATGCCTTCGTCAGAAATCAAACTAAACAATTCACAAAGAAAAAAAGAAAGAAAGAAAGAAAGAAAGAAAAACGAAGAAAACATCCGAATGAACGCAGTAAAAATCTGTTTGTTTATTTATTAATTTTGAGAGAAAAGACTGGTTATACTCAGAAAGTCCGAACCGGATTTCCTGCTTTCGTTCACGTTCTGTGCCTAATTTCCATTGGAATAGCCGAAAAAATCCACAAAAATCATAGTTTCTGGAAACGGATGACACTGATGACGTCATCACATTGTCAACTAATAAATCCGAGCAATTTTCTCTGTGCCCGGTGTTTTTTTAGCATCAGCTACGGCCCTGGATGTGATATCTACTCACCAAAAGAGATTCACTCTTGATTCTTGGTCTATTTTGGAGAAAGATGTCCGGAATGTCGTCTTTTTCCCCGATATTTACTGATTTTAGTATGGCAAAAGGCCAAATGAATGAATGGCCGGATGGAAGATTTGGTTACAAATAGGGAAGGTCTGCTTGCCTAGAAAATCAATATTGGAATGCTTCGAACTCTGACCTCTGACATCATCAGTGAACTTGTAGCTATTTCAGTCAAGAGATGAACCACATAAAGCCTGGTTTCTTATTCATTTTTTTTTTTTTTTGCTTCTTTGTACAAATATGTGCACCAATTTACTATGGAATGATAAAATATATCCATCTTGTCATGTAAGAGTATCATTTTCATTTTCATTTTAAGAGATGCCAAACTAATGTACATACTTAACGTTCTAGTACCCCAAATCAATTCGTTTCTCTCTTCGTTTCATGAATATGATCCCGTGCCAAAATTGGCGAGATTCAACCAATATCTATTTTAGCTTAGCGTTGCTCAATCGAAAGATAAGCTACAGCGTAAAAATCGTCAATCAAAAATTAACTTTAGTCTTGAACTAAATAAGAAAGTTTTCACTTCATGGCATCTTGTGTTGATCGCATAGATAACTTCCTACTTGAAATATTCCCAATAATATACAGAATAATATTTAGTTACCAAATCTCTTTCTCTCTCTCCGCGCACCACTTACGTTTTTTAGAAGTTATTTATATTTTTTCCTACGCAAGATGAATGTAGATAACATATATAATAGCCTTCACTAAGTTCAAACTCAATTTATGATTCGTTTTCGAGTATGATGAGAAAACCAAAATTTTCACATCATCGTCTAAGTACAGGTGAGTAACTGAAAACATTTGAAATTAAAAATTTCTGCCATCTCAACTAAATTAAACACTTGTAACGTTTATTATAGTAGCATTATATATATATATATATATATATATATATATATATATATATATCCCCTGTCACGCTGATGGAGACAATAGCAAGACAGCGTCGGCTCAGTTCAGTCTCTTTACTAGTTTACTACCAGTATTTAAACTTTGCTATCAGTTATAAAAGTTCTTGCCGCGTGTTTGCTCTTTAATTTTTTTGTAATAATTATGTCGTTGAGTAGTGAAGAATATATATATATATATATATATATATATATATATATATATATATATATATAATATTTTGCCGTTATATTGACAGCCGGGGTACACTAGTATAAAATAATATAAAATAATAATTCAAAGAATTAAACTCCTTCATCTTACATGGTTTCCAGTCAGTGTGCAATGTTCACAAATGTAAAATTTCTTCACGCCAGAGGATTTCACAAAGGATTTTTACTTCATGAGTATTTTTTTAATTAGAATAAATTTAAATAAAACTAGAATAAAATAAAATGTATAACTTGCTCTATATGTCCAATAGATGATGTTGCATAAAACGCTATTCAGAATTTCCGTATAATTACTGTTTTAAAAAGTTGTATTGAAGTGAGAAAGTAGTAGAGACAGCTTTTATTAGCGAGAGAGGACGCTCTATGTTGTTGCATTTCTTTTCGCCTTTATTTTGCTTTTCTTTCTTAGTTCATCTTAAATTTTTTTTTAGATCAGTTTTTAAGCACCTAGAATGAACTGGTTGCAATAGGACTGAAAAGACTTGCTAAAGGCGTTCCTAGTACAAATACCAACTCAAGACCACCATACCAACCTTATGACTTTTTACGGAGAAACTTGCCATGCCTGCTTAAGTGTGAGTTTGTTTGCGTATATGTTTTTTGTGTGTGTGTGTGTGTGTGTGTGTGTGTGTGTGTGTGTGTGTGTGTGTGTGTGTGTGTGTGTGTGTGCGCACGCGCGTTCTGCGGCGTATAAGGTGGTTTGTCTTGTTGCTTTTTGTTTTGTTATTGTTGCTGCTCTTCAAAATATTGTTGTTGCACCCTCATGTAAAACCAAAGACGACCAACATTCATTCATTCTTTCATTTATCCTCCCATCCCCGACCATTATTCCGACAGACAACATGGCTTACTTCAAGACAGGAAAACTGAGTATAGGAATAAAAATCGATGCCAGCCAATATAGAACACCGACCAGCCAGCCAAGCAGACAAACAGGCGAGCAGCCAGACAGACAGACTGTCGACACGCATCACCCAAACAATGGAATGGTATGAAAACTCTGCAAGAGGATAATAAAACAGGGTAGTATTAAAAGAGGGTGGTCAAGGGAAGGAGGGAAAAAAGAGACGTATTAGGGCAGTAATCGTTAGAGTAAGACTGAGTGAAGAATCTTCTTTTTTTTATTCATTTATTTTTTTATTTATTTTTATTTTTGCATTCAAGTGACATAGGGCTGCGGAGTATATGAAAGTGAGTGCGTGTATGTTTCCATGGATATACAATGTATATATACATTCTTTGAGACTTTGACAATTGTAATTTTTGAGGGGTGAGAGAGACGGAGCAGGGGTTCTCACCTTTCCTGCGACATAAGTGAGTTCTTATTTTCTCTTTATATCCCCTTCACTTATTGTGCATCTCTCTTTCTCTTTCCCTCTTTTTCTCTTTTTCCTTTTAACAGCATCTTGAATCTATCTTTCTATCAATCTATCAATTTCTGAAACAAGTTAATCTGGTTTTTAATTAATAAATAAATACTATTTTCCACCCGACTCTCTCACTCTCTACACACACACACACACACACACACACACACACATGAGGCGGTGCTGATTATGCAGGGATTGGATACACATTTAAAACAGATAAAACATTTAAAGTTTAAACAGTAAACAATAAAGTAGTCCTGAAAAGTTATCAGCTTGACCCAATTCCAAAATTCTGACCAAAGGATCAAACATCAGATTTCTTTGAAAATCCTTTCTAGGTTGAGCCGATAACTTTTCAACACCCCCTTTGGCGGTAGAGGTAAGAAAAAGAGAGACAAACACAAAGGCTAATCACCCTCTTTTTTTTTTTTTTTTTTTTTTTTTTTTTTTTCATTTTTCCCTTACATATTTTTCATTTATTCTCTTTGATTTTTGTTGTTTTATTTTCTTTCACATTGTTTGTATTTTTTAATTTTTATTTTCTATATTCGCCCACGTTTTTTCCTTTTCTTGGTAAGCAAGTGAAAATACGGATATCAATGTACGGTTGATTGATTGTCATTATTGCTATGCCCTTGTCCTCATTATCCCAATAAATATTTATTCGGAATTAATTTTTAAAAATTGCTATCTAACCTTACAGAATATCTTTTAAAAATATGAAAAAAAAGTTCTCCAACAAAGAATAAGTCGAGGTTAACAATTTTTAATTAAATCATTGTAAATTCCATGGGAACGACTATGGATTTCTTGAAATTTTTTAGTTTTTTTTTTTTTTACTCAAAAATGTTTTTTTTTTAAGTTTATTTTTTTAAGGTCAAGTTTATTTTTATTTTAAGGCTAATTTCTGGAAAAACGTTAAAGAGCAATATAGTGTTGGTTTTCATGGTTAAAGTGTTTATGCCGTTTTTATGGGTTAATTTTTTAATTAGTTTCACAATTTAAGTTTCAGTAGGTAACTAAACAATAATACCTCAGATATTATCATATTTGATAAAATATTAACTTCATATTTCATATTTTATTAAAATTTATGCTTATATCTAAAAAATCTGAGATTTTCCGTTTCATTCACCAGGGACAATGGAGTGAAGTGAAATGTTAAAAAAAAACAAAAAAAAACACTATCTTCAGAATGACATTTTTTTTTTCTCTAATTTATATTTTCTAATTTTATTTTAAATTTTTAGAGGGGGAAGTCTTAATTTTTTTATTTTTTTATTAACTTTTGTTATTTTTTCTTTGTGATTCATTGTTGAGTTTTAACGACAAACTGAGCTTTTTTTTCTTTTTTTTACCAGAATTGATATGAATTCGAATATAGTTTTCCTCGCATGTTACTGGGGATCAAGTGACAAGTTATCAACACGTTCCTTAGGTATTCTTACTGATATTAAATTATTAATTTTAATTTTGATGAAAATCTGACGGAATGGTAAATAAGACAATTTGAAAAAGAAAAAACTCATAAAAAAATAAGTTTTCCAAATTCTCATAAAAATAAAATCATTATTTTTTTTTGTTTTTTTTTTGTTGTTGTTGTTTTTTTTATGTTATTCGTGTGTTCATAAGTCAGAAAAAAATTAAAGGTGAATATTCAATGTTTTCTTTGTTTTGTTTTGTTTTTTTAAATAAACCGATTTTAATTTTTTTATTTTTTCCATTACAGAGCTGGGTATTTGTGTTTCTGGGTCACCAAGACAGTATAAACCAGGAAAAAAAAATGAGATTAAAAAAACTGTATGTATTTTTAAATAAACTATTTTTTTTATAATTGTCTTTACTTCATTCATTAATTATTAATTTATTAATCATTGCATTTTCCTCCAAATATTCTTCTCTAGCAAGTTTTTCTTTTTCTTTTTTATTCATCATATTTTTAAAAGTAATTCTATTTCTCTCGATTATAAGTATATTGAATATAAAACCTAGTTCCGTGTACGTATATGGATAGAGGTCATGACCTAAATGGAAATATACGTCTGGACAAACAAAAATGCTTTTTGATTTGATAAACAATTTCATTCTCCGTTAAATTGTCTACAACAGTTAACGATCTTAAAAAAGCACCAGTAAGAAAAAAGGTGATAAAAATGTAGCATTCTTTTGCTATCAGTATTTTTCATTTTTTCTTAGCATAAATTTCTCGGTTCAAGGAATTTTCTCATTTCTAAGAATAAAATTTAATAGTTTGTCATGAATATTAATTTATTGCTCACCTGATAAAGACGTTGTTTCCATAATCAGCTGATTTGCGTACTTACTCCCCCCCCCCCCAAAAAGCCTCCCATCTTGAACAAGTTTTTAAACCACTATGGTTAAATAAATGAGTGTTGATTGTTGCTTATTGTACGCATAAATGACATGCACTTTTTTGGCACAGCTCATAAAAAGAAGTAAAGACTTCACTTAAAGAACTAAAAAATAAAAAGAAAAGTTTTAAAATGTATCGACTAGTTGATAAACTGAATTGCTAAAATATTACGATCATCATCATAGTGAAAATTATTTAATTTAAACTTTAAGATGACTGACTTTTTTTGTTTTGATAATGATAGCTTTTTTTGTGATAAGCAACTTTTCTATGTTCTCTGCCTTCAACTGGGTTGGAACTGACATCCCCCACCCCTTCTCCCTTTCAGAGCATGTTGTAAACTTTTTAAACAGGTTAGAATTTTCAGACACATGTATTTTCCGTGAAATGACGGCAGTCATATTTGAAACTGAACCACCAACTCCGAATGTAAACATCTCACTGACTTTTTTTAATCAGAAAAATGAATCCCTTAAATTAAATAAATTAAATAATAAATGAAATAACCGACTGAATAACGAATAAAGGCTCTTTTTTACGTCTTTTACGAAACATTATTCACGTACGAAACAGAATTTAAAAAACTAAATGTATTGTAAAATGTCATTCAGTGTAACTGTGAGTGTTGTTGTGTCTCCATGATCATCAGCATTAAAAATTGTATATAGCTGAAATTATTTATACTGTTTGTAGGGAAAATAAAAGTCATAGGTAAGCAATGTTTATTGTTTACCTATGGAAGAAAAAGTCATATGGTACACTTTGTCTGAACAAGGAAAATAAATGTCTTTGGAAATATTTTCAGCTTGCATAAAAAGTCATGCCGAAAAATAACAATTTTTATTTATTATTTAAGATATGTAATATTTTTAGCTAATATTTCATGATGAAATAAAAGTTATATTTAATTAAAAAGGAATAAGTAATATTTTAAACTATTTTAAGATATTACTTAATTTATTAGAATAATATTTATTTCAAAATTATAAATTAAATATGTCATTGGTCTTATTAACATATGCTAAATAAATTAAAATATTACTTATTTTATTAAAATTATTGCCTAAAAGATATTAGTCATCATGTTTGGTCCAAGGGAAAAAATCACGAAAGAAAAGCATGTGAGTAGAAAAAATCAGAGAAAATAAGTAAGATTTTTCTCACCAAATTTCCTCAGGATGCTCCATAAATAAATTAGCAACACCAAAGCCAAAAGAAACTCAGTCTATTAATTTGGTCCTAATATTCCTCATTATACAAGAAATGAGTGGCAAAACATAAACTTTATTGATTTATTCAACTATTGTCTTGCAAAACAATTCATTGATTTATAGAACTATATATTAATATTAAATATGGTGCATCAAATTCTTTTATGATAGTAAAAATAATTAAATGATCATAACAAGATAGGACACTTAGTTTCTTTCAATGGTTTATTTACCAATATTCCATGAGATGATAAATGGAGAAGTAGTAAAAAGTTTTGAAAATATTGAAAATAATTAAAAAGGTATTCAAGTTTTCTATATACACATGTGTGTATGTCTGTACATATGTCTAGATAGATAGATAGATAGATAGATAGATAGATAATGAAGAGAATGATGATAGATAGATAGATAGATAGATAGATAGATAATGAAGAGAATGTGATAGATAGATAGATAGATAATGAAGAGAAGATAGATAGTGATAGATAGATAGATAGATAGATAGATAATGAAGAGAATGTGATAGATAGATAGATAGATAATGAAGAGAAGATGATGATAGATAGATAGATAGATAGATAGATAGATAGATAGATAATGAAGAGAATGTGATAGATAGATAGATCCTATTGATTGAATATTATGAAGGAAAATATTTGATCACTCAATAACTGTCAGACTACAGATATGCAAACTCACCCATATGTGTAGGTGAGCATGCAGATTTTTTGCCCTAAAGTGCTCAATATCAAGGTAAGGATAGAGTATTAATAGAATTAATGTGAAGAAACTTGTCACTTAGATGAACGGTGTTATTTCAGTCATGCTAACTTCAAAGTTTCATGAAAGTAATATTGTAATGTCTTCACTCTTCAGGGTCATTTAATTTTTCTAGAAAAACCAAATGACTCTGAAAAGTGAGGACATTACAATAATGGCCTCACGAAACTTCGAAGTCAGCATGACTGAAATAACACTGTTCAGCTAAGTGACAAGTTTCCCCACATTAATTCTATCTATATACATATATGTATGTATATTTTGTATGTATTTGGGTGTGTATATATATATATATATATATATATATATATATATATATATTATTTAATTACTTAGTTTCTGGTCATAATAAGATTTAGATCAGTGCACATTTGTATTAAAAAGTGTTCAATACAATTATATCGTAGAACTTTTGAATATTTTTCATTTGTAAACGAGTTATTACGCAACCTAGCTTTCTACCATGAGTGGTGTCTTCAGGTGATGTTCAATAACTGATTTTACCATTTACCATTTTTTTTTTAAGAACACTCACATAACAGTGTTTTTTTTTTAACACTCACTTGGCAGGGAATTTTTGAATGAGCAATTTTTAAAATTACGAGGAATTATAATGCTTTCTTCCATGGTTCTATAAACCTAAGAGGTATTTTTTAGTATGGTTAAACTTAGTATGTGAGCGTTCTTAAAAAAAATGGTAAACAGTAAAATCAGTTATTGAAAATCACCTAAAGACACCACTCATGGTAGAAACCTAGGTCACGTAATAACTCGTTTACAAACAGAAAATATATATATATATATATATTACAGTGACATGCATAAGTATTGGATACATTTTATTTTCTGTTATAACTCTAGTTTATGTTTGCCATTTTGCCTGATATTTGGTAAGTAATATCTCATAAAGTTGTTTTAGTTGTATGTAAAAGGAAAATTAAAAACTCATGGTTGAATCCATTTTTTTTTATCAAAGTTCAAAATTACCCTATGCAAAAGTATTGAATACATCAATTTAATATTTTTTTGTGTCACCTCTGTTTTGTTTCACTGCTTTCAGTCACTTTCTGTAGTTGGCCACAAGTTTTCCACGATGATCCACCATTACTTTACCCCATTCTTTCTTACATAATTCCTCTAATTGCTTGATATTTTGTGGATTCCGCTAATGAACTTTAACCTTTAAAGTATTCCACAAATTCTCAATTGGATTCAAGTCAGAAGACTGACTTGGCCAATTGAGAGTACTAATACCATTATTTTCAAACCATTTCTTTGTAAGTTTTGCGGTATGTTTGGGATCATTGTCATGTTGAAGCATGAAATTCTGACCATGTCCTAAAGAAGTTGCAGATTTCTGAAGGTTCTTCTCTAGAATCTCCCTGTACATGCTACCATTAATTCTACCATGGATAATTTGTAACTCACTAGTGCCCTTGGATGAAAAGCATCCCCATATCATAATGGAACCACCCACAAACTTAACTGTGGGGATGGTATTGTGCTTGTTGAAGGCAGTGCCATTTTTTCGCCAAACACTTGTCGCTGTATTCCTTTCGAATAGTTCAACTTTTGTTTCATCCGACCAGATTACTTTTTTCCAAAACTGCATACCTTTCTTTTCATAAGTTTTGACAAACTTTAATCGGTCGTTGACATGTTTGGTTTTCAGTAAAGGCACTTTTCTTGGTGATCTTGAATGAAAGCCTGTACAATATAGAGCTCTGCTAATGGTATCCTTACTTACATTAATTCCAGCACCCTCAAGATCAGTTTTAATTTCAGAATGAGTAATGAAGGGGTTTTTTTGCACATTTCTGCTGATCCACCTTGAAGTCCTCTCATTTATTTTTCTTGGTCTTCTATTTCTTGGAAAGCTTGCTATACCATCGCCATACTTATACTTTCAGATGATATTTCTTACTGCACTTAGTGCTAGATTCATTTCTTTGCTAATTTTTTGGTAACCTTGTCCTCCTTTGTGACATTCAATGATTCTATCTTGCATATCTATAGATAATCCTTTAGTTTTTGCCATTTTTATTCCTTGAATTGCAGAATGCACATCAAAGAGTCAGACGATTAGTAAGCACTATCTTGTAAGCAATTGTGTGCTTCACTGATTGGTCAGAGATAACATTCCAATACTATCAAAAATTTGAATATTTAAAGTCTTAAAATACAAATTTTTGATTGGAAATTTGAAAAAAGTGTCATGTATCCAATACTTTTGCATTGGGTAATTTTGAACTTAGATAAAAAAAAATGGATTCAACCATGAGTTTTTATTTTCCTTCCACATACAACTAAAACAACTTTACAAGATATTTATTACCAATATCAGGCAAAATGGTGAACATAAACTAGAGTTATAACAGAAAATAACATGTATCCAATACTTATGCGTGTCACTGCATATATATAAAGACGAGGTAAAATTATTCTTAGTGTAATGATAATGGAAGCTGGAATGAACTTAAAAATAAGCTATATTCTAATTTTTACGTACTTGTAGTTATACATGGGATAACAGTCCATTTGCTTATATAGGCTTGACGAACATCTACTATGACTATTCCACTTCATAAGAAAGGGGTGAGATTGGTATTGATTATTCTTGATACTATACTTGCATTTTGTCATCTGAGCAATTTTATCAAGATAAATTAAGGATTTATTTTGTTGCATCTATTTATGTACAAGAGCAAGGCTGTCATTGGTTTATCAAGGCCTCTAAATGTGAGATTGTTCATGGGATTGAAAGGTCTGACAAAACATCTGTAGAACACAAAGTGCAATAATTCAAAGTCTGGTATAACAAAAGTAATTGAATAATATTCAAGAAATATTTTTAAAATTTATTTCTTGAATATTACTCATGTCATCTAAAAATAGTTTTTCATCTTATCTTTTTATTCATTTTTTTTTTGTTCTTTCACAGATACACTATGTGGAAATAATTTACATTATATATATATATATATATATATATATATATATATATATATATAAAACCTTCATTATGTGACCAAAAGGATCCAACTCATTTTCATCTAAAAATTTTATTTTTTTCTACATATTGCTCATTTCTTTGACTTTTTCTTTTTCTTTTAATTTTATTTTTTTCTACATATTGCTCATTTCTTTGACTTTTTCTTTTTCTTTTAATTTTATTTTTTTCTACATATTGCTCATTTCTTTGACTTTTTCTTTTTCTTTTAATTTTATTTTTTTCTACATATTGCTCATTTCTTTGACTTTTTCTTTTTCTTTTAATTTTATTTTTTTCTACATATTGCTCATTTCTTTGACTTTTTCTTTTTCTTTTAATTTTATTTTTTTCTACATATTGCTCATTTCTTTGACTTTTTCTTTTTCTTTTAATTTTATTTTTTTCTACATATTGCTCATTTCTTTGACTTTTTCTTTTTCTTTTAATTTTATTTTTTTCTACATATTGCTCATTTTCTTTATTAACCTTGATTTAGCTCTATTGAGCGATGTTCATAACCAGTTCGCTGGCCCATTTTTCAATTTTATTTTTTAAATATTATTATCATCATGAGTGGTAATAAAAATAAAAAATTTAATCTATTTATGGCGGTTATGAAATTTTGTAACACTAACCATATTTTCAAATACATATATATATATATATATAGGTATAGATGTCCAGTCTGTAAACGGCGAGGATTATCCAACAAGATTCACTTATGTATCCATGGAATTGGGGAGTGGGTGTTTAATGACTTGGTGGTCAACATCTTCAAGACTGGTCTGGATACCCCCAACAGAGATGACAATAATGTCTCTGTCCTTAATCTTTTTACTTATTTTTCTCTTCGGTTAAAAGAAATGCTTATTCAAGTAAAAACTTTTGTACCAAATGGAACAAATATTATGTGGTCTGATGAAATGAGCTAATTTAGCTCATTGAAATGAATTATAATTTATAACCAATTTAAATGACATGTTGAGTTTTCCTTTATAAATATAATATATATATATATATATATATATATATATATATATATATATATATTATTCCTTGCCAATAACATGACTCAGAGTTTCATGCACAACACATTCTTCAGGTGAAAAGTACAAATTGAACATTAATTCATTTAAATTTCTGGTTATCACAATGATGGTGTAGTTATATATTATACTGGAATTACATTTTTTAACTTAAAAAATATATTTGGTATTTAAAATAACTTTTAAATTTTAAATTTATTGGATACATGTTATTTTCTGTTATAACTCTAGTTTATGTTTGCCATTTTGCCTGATATTTGGTGTTCTGCATATATCAAAAATAAAAAAAATATTTTAGAGGTGTGAATAAAATCTTATAATAGTATTAAGTATAAAGGGAGATTACTTGATCTTTTTCTAAAAAATTTATATTAGAAATTAATCTATTTTTTTGGTCAGAGAAAATCGGGAGATTGTGGACTAAGAGACAGTGTCCGTCACCACCAACCAGGCAACAAAAAGAAAAGAAAGAAAGAAAGAAAGAGAGATACTAAGGAATAATAAAATAAAGACGAGGTTCCAGTCAAAACATTTTTTAAAAATAAATAAAATCAAACCTACAGTTACATGTACATATATTTTTTATGCTTACATGCTTTATAATAAATTCCTTTCTCTAAGGCATAAATTGCATCTATTTCCTTTCCCATTATGAAATTGGCTGCTTATTATGTTGTCTCAGATGATAAAAGAAATCTTTTTATCATTCTTCAATTGCAAGAAATATTTAGAGAGGACAGTGGTGTTTTTGTATGTTATATCGCTTAAAGTCATTTGATGACAGTAGAAACAAAAAGCAAAATTTTAACCAGGGCCAGTGCAATATTACACCTAACCCCACCCCTGACCATGGGATGACAAGCCTGATTGGGGGTCTGAGCAGTGCTTTGTGACCCTCACTATCTTATTAACATTTGCTTTTTTCTACCTACATTTTTATATTTTACAAATTAAACTAAGCACAACTACGGATTTTGACATCATTCTGAGGGTTGTTTTTTTTTTGTCTGAATTCGTTAATTCTTTTATCCATAATGTTGACTGTGTTAAGATTCTTCAACTTTTTTACAAGAAAAATCTCAAGTTGATGTTAAGACATTGCTGCAAGACATTGTTGGTTTATTTAAGATGGAATGATTTTTTATGACATGTCTGTAATTTGTATTTAAATACATAGCATTTATTTTCATTTTTTTCTTGTTGAATTGTTCATCTATATTGCATATGATCCATTATTGTACATAATTAGGTTACAATAAAAGTTGGATTTTATATGAATACTACCTGATAAAAATTGAAATGTAGTAGAATGGTGGGGCATATCATAATTTTGTGGGGGACACCAGCATTGATTTTAACCATGCACTATGCATGAGAAGATTTACAAATATTCATTCTATACTGTATCCTCTCACTCACTGAAGTAAATTGATCAAGTAATTTTCTTTCTTCTTTTTGTTTTCTTTTTAATGCCATGTCTTTTCAAAATGTAGGCAATCATGGTTCTCCATATATCCTTTTTTTATCTATGAACTGCCAAAGAAACCAAGAAATATTGAAAAAGATTGGGCTGTACTTTCCCTTTGCTTTCTCCATAGTTTTAAATTCAGAATGATCCTTCTAGACTGGCTACCACTGAGGGTAAAGATATCAGTTCACACTGCTATTTTACCATAGTCAAAAGGTAAAGAAATGGATTTATGTCTTTCCAACAGGCAGTAGAGTGAAAATGAATACAGATGAGTAGGCTAGAACTGAACCCTCATTCTGTTCCATTAACTGTTAAGCTACCTGTACAACTTAGTGGTAGTAGTAAAAAAAAAAAACAACAAAAATCTAAACTTATTTATAAATGGAACTTTGTCTCTGTGTGTGTATGTGTGTGTGTGTGTGTGTGTGTGTGTGTGTGTGTCCATTACCTATAGACTCCAAAACGGCTAAACTGATTTTCTTGAAAATTTACACAGTTTTACTATATGTGTTTGTGAATGTTCTTAGCTAGGTTTTGTGTCGAGGTACCACCAATAAATATCGAAAATCAATAATCAAAAAAATCGGGTTATAGAAGGAATGGTCCGATTTTAATCAAATTTGATACACTCATAGACAAAGACATAAGAAACGATATTCAGAAGTTTCAAGGTTGCAGTTCTTGCAATAGTGCAGAAAATCGATAATATATATATATATATATATATATAAAAGGCAAGATGTTTGTGTGTGTATCTGTTTATTTACCTGTATGTCTGTATTTTTTTAAGCCCTTTTATTTTAGTTTATGCTTCAGGTTTGGCTCTAAGTCGGTATAATTGTAGTTCTTAGTCTCAGCCATTATACCATTTACTCAGAGGACTTATTTAGCCTTCAAAATTCAGTTTATGACGAAAAAAACTTATTTGATATCGATACCAGGAAATCAAAATTTGACTTACATCTATTCATTTTTCTTTCAGTCTACGGTTTTGCTTTAACTGGAAACAACTATTGCTTTTTAGTCTTTCGTGCCAATATCCAAAGAGTCTGTGCTCCAGGACCATGGATTAGTTTTAAAGCTTTCATTACACCCGAGCAACGCTGGGCTATACTGCTAGTTCTACATAAATAGCAAAAAGATGAGTGTTTAATCTGTTTTATTTTTCTTGAATTCTCTGTTGACTGAAATTGTAAACTGAAAGGTATACATTTTTTAACCTTTTTAAGAATTCATTATCTTTTCTATCTCCTGTTTATATCAAAATACGATAGATATGAACTGACAAAAATGTTATCAAAAATATGTTGACTGGCTTTCAATGCTAATATTCTTGTTTGATATGCCATTCTCTTGGAGGTAATCTGTATTCAGTTCAGTTTACACAGGTATATTAACCTGCAAACAGATATTGAATGATAGAAGACAACAAACAAAACAAAGACATGAGTAAATAATATATTCAGTCAGTCAGTTAAGTGCCATATATGATACACGCTTGGACAATCATGTCTCGAAACTGGACAGAAGATTATCCCACAGTAGGTTGTCATTGCTTTCTGCGATAGTTTGGTTGCCAGCCAAGGCTATAGAACACAATCTGTTCTGTTATTGAACCCATAACTGGAAGGAAGAGACGGATTAATACCTTTCCCAAGGGTATATGCGTGTAAGTGAATGCAACGAATTCAACTGGAATTCGAACTCGGCTCCCCGCTTTCTCATTCCGAGCCAATATCCACTGCACCATAACGCACATCCAAATAATATATCACCAAGTTAATTTTTGTTAAAGAAAATGCATAATCAAAATTATGTTACAGTGCAAAATAACTCTGCAAGCTCATATAGAGGGTGAGAATAGTGTTATCCTGAAAAGGACAGTTTTGTGGTTGCTGAAGAGCATTACTACTGGTGAGGATGATTATAGCTTTAAGCCTCTTTGAGCAGCAGGAGCTGGTAACCTAATAGAAATGGCTGGAGTAACAGCCAATGGCTGTAGCTGTGCGATAGTGGGACAGATACTACACTTTGATCCTGGAGTCACTCATACCATACGTGATACATGCTTGGGCGATCATGTCTTGAAAGAGACATGACTGACTGGGCAGAAGATTATTCCGTAGTAGATTGCCATTACCTTCTGCACTAGACTGGTTGTCAGCCAAGGCTATAGAACCCAATCTATCCTGTTATTTAACCCATAACTGGAGGAAAGAGATGGATTAATACCTTTCCTAAGTGTATTTGTGCGTAAATGAATGCAGGGAATTCAACTGGAATTCAAACTCGGCTTCCCGATTTCTCATTCCGAGCCGATATCCAATGCACCACAACGTACACCTGAAGACAGAAACATAATTGAGAGATGATAATACTCCCACGGCAGAGCCACATGATGCTTGCTAAGTTTGAGTTTTGTTTAATGGCATATCAACACCTCTGTGGGTTATTTAATGCCAAAAAGGTAGAGTTTAAAGATACTTTTTTTAATGTTCGGTTATAGTAAGAAGGTTGATTTAGTAAGATTTTGATGAAAAAAATTTTTTTTTTATTTTAATTTAGAAAACTGAAGATGTCTTCTAGTTTTGTATTCAAAAATGTATTGCTGGTAATAATTTTTTTCCTTCAAAAATGTATGATGACAATAATTTTTTTTTCTTCAAAAATATGTAATGGTAATAATTTTTTTCTTCAAAAAATGTATTGTTGGTAATATTTTTCATTCAAAAATGTCTATTTTTCTATAAAAGTCTATTTTATATATATATATATATATATATATATATATATATATATAAAAGTTTATTTTTATACTTTCATAGTGTTTGACCCCAGTTTGGGGGGTTAACTATTTACCCATAGCTGGAACCTTAACAGGTGCTACTACTCCAGGTCAGGGTGGACCTGGGAACAACAGAAATTAAGAGGTGGTTCCATGCTCCTCACAACCTCCCAAATCAGAGGCCTTGCTGCTGGATGCAGTTTACCATCATACCCAGGACCCCGCAGATAGAGGTCACAAGTGAATCACACTCTGCCCGAAAACAGAGATGTAACTGAGAGATAATAAGCATGTCCCAGCAGGGTGGCAGAATGCTTGGGTATTTGCCTAAATCTTCCCACTGAGATGTGATGTGACACAAGGTCAGGTTTATTGTGGGGAATCCAAGTGTGTACACCCAGACCAGGTACAAAAATTTCCCAGTCCCCACAACTGTCGGTTGCACCAGACGTGATATCAACTACCAACCCCACATTTCTAGTGCAATGCAAGAGTGCAGCCTCAGGTAGCTGCTCACTGGAACTGGCCACCTGGTAGTATTTATTTTCCTCAACTGCACTTCTGTTCACAGACAAAGGGCACAACTGAGTAGCACTCTGCCCATAGACAGAGACACAACTGATATGATAACCCTCTCATGGCACAGGCTGCAGAATGCTTTTATTTTTTACTGCTTTTGAAATCTCTTTATATCCTGAATCAGTCCTACAACAAAAAACAGAGATGTAACTGAGAGATAATAAGCATGTCCCAACTGATATGATAACCCTCTCATGGCACAGGCTGCAGAATGCTTTTATTTTTTACTGCTTTTGAAATCTCTTTATATCCTGAATCAGTCCTACAACAAAAAACAGAGATGTAACTGAGAGATAATAAGCATGTCCCAACTGATATGATAACCCTCTCATGGCACAGGCTGCAGAATGCTTTTATTTTTTACTGCTTTTGAAATCTCTTTATATCCTGAATCAGTCCTACAACAATGCTGGTCAAGTTTTTTCTTCCAGTTGTTTTCGGAAAAAATGGGAAAGTCTCAGCATCACGCAACAATCTAATACAAACTTTGCCCCCTAAACAATATTAAAATGTGAAGGAAGAAAATAATTGCTAACATATCCATATAAGCAATCAATATTTGGGTTAAATAAATCTTGGCAAAAGGCCAATATGACAAAACAGAAGATTGAAAAAAATATTTACAACCAATATTTTATAAAACTAGAAAATAGATCAATGTTTTGTGACAGATCATTTATTGATACAACTCCATGGAAGATCTAGACTTATTTAGTATAAACCTATATTTGATTATTTATACTATTTACATTGGTCGAACTGTTGTCCCCATCTTGTTGTTATATTCACAACATTTTGGCCATTGTACACTCCAGAATTCTTCAAGTGATTAGAATTTCAAATCAAACTCTTTATTTCATCCACTGGGGTAGATTGTTCTAGTTCCACATACCATGCCTTTTCTGGATATCTCAGTTTTAGAATCAGTTATTTTCCATTAACTCAATACTCCAAGTTGTTGTTCACCTCTGCCGCAATCAGGTATTGAACTCACAACTGTTTTGGTCAATTCAATGAATTACTTGAACTAACGCTACTGGGCCATGTGTTCTTGAGGAACTAGAACAGTGGGCGAAATAAAGAATTTGGTTGAAAATTCTGATCAGCTGAAAAAAGTTGGAGTATACAACAGCCAAAACATTGTGAATATGGTAACAAATATGAGGACAACAGTCTGAACAATGTAAATAGTGTAACTAATTATAATACCTCATCTCAGAAATATATAGACAACCATATTTGATCTTTTAATATATTAATATTGTTAATCAAATACTTACAATACAACCCTTACATATGCTTTTGAAAATTACCTAGTTTTACAATTTGGCTTATTTAATTGATTTAAGATCAAGTTGTTAATATTTTTTAGATTTTAGGTGTAAGTCATTATATTTACACAGCAATAGTCAATAAATAGTAAAAAAGCAATAAAAGAAAAAAACAATTAGAATTTTGCGTATATATAATCATTAAATCCTACTGCTGGTGTATTTTTAGCTCTGAAAGGCTTCCATAAATTCCTATGTCTGCTTAAAATGGCTGAGTGTCACAGAACAATTCCATGCCAGTTTAACAACCTACACTAATTTGGAGGAGGGAGTTACAGAAAAATTCTACCAATTCTTGTGTTTTGGGAATTGGTTGTTTGAAGAATTGATTGGTGCATTATAAAGTAGGACATCAGTTGACCTGAACAAAGGTAGGTCATGCTCCTCCCACCCCAATGCCAAATACAGCCAGCAACATTATATATATATATATATATATATATATATAATGTGTATGTGTGTTGTCAAGGTAACACTGTCACCTAGATATATGGTTGACCCCAAAATAAAAGTGCTCTTACTGGGTTGTGATGTGTTCATTAGATGAAACAATAAAAAAATGTTGTTTTTTTTTAAATCAGAAATAATGTGATCTTTAAGTAAGGGAAAAAGATTCATAGAAATAAAGTTTAAAATACAAACGGAATTTTCTACTCTTTTAAAAAATAACTCACAAAATTTGAAGATCTTCATCTCAAAAAGAAGTAAAAATAAATGGGTGATTATTAATGGTAACTTATTATCCCATGTAATTAGTATTAGTATTACATAATTCTTTGACAAAATAATGTTATTTTCTATACAGGTGAAATGATTTTGATCATTTTGTGTTTGAGATTTTAGTCTGCTGCTTTTAGCAACTGATAGACCACTTCTAAAGTTACCTTTAACATCTCAAACATGTTCAACCTGTACACAATTACAAAAATGCACCACTGTACTGTGAAGTTATTGTTTTTTAAGTTCATGCCAACCAAAAATTTTGTAACATTAAAACCTATTTAAAGCGTGCACACACACACACACACACACACACACACACACACACACACACACACACACACACATTATCTAAAACCTATTTAAAGCGCGCACACACACACACACACACACACACACACACACACATTATCTCTTCATGTCTATAACAGACAGATTATATCCATTTCAATTTGTTTCTATTTACGTATTTACCTATCTCACTGTTCCTTCTTATCTATTTTGTTCATTTTTCATCTATCTCAATCTTTTCCTTATTATCTATTATTCATTTCTCCTTATTTATTTCTCTATCTATTTATATCAGCCTATTCATATGTATACATCTATCGATCTAATTTTGTTATCTATCTATCTATCTATCTATCTATCTATCTATCTACTACTTGTCTATCTATTTGTCTAATTTCTACTTTTTATCTATTTTATTCCTATTTATCAATCTATCTCATTTCTCCTTATGTATTTCTCACTCTCTCTCTCTTTATATATATATATATATATATAATTCTACGTTCCCTATCTATCTATCTATCTATCTATCTATATATATATATATATATATATATATATATATATATATATATAAATCCAGGTAAAGAGACCTAACAGTTTTACAATTTTGAGTTCTCTGACATTTAGTTTTTTTTAAAAAGTGCTCAATACAATAAATATTGTAGAGCATAATATAATCATATAATTATAATTCGTTTTTAATTAAAAATGCATTGCAACACGGAAATTTCTATGTTTCAAGATTTCTACTCCATCAGCAGGCAATGTTAGATCATAGTTTCTATGATCTAACATTGCCTGATGACAAGGTAGAAATCTCAAAATAAATTTCTGTGTCGCAATGTATTTTTAATTAAAAAACAAATTTAATTATATGATTATATACACACACACACAAATATATATATATAATGTTGAGTTCTGATAATGCTTAGTGCCAAGATTGTTGCTTACTGATAAAAAGATATTTTGGTAAACAGATTTTTGTTGTAAAGTGCTCAATATCAGGATAGCGATAAAGCATTAGAGGCTTAATGCCAAGTTTGTCACTTAACTGAGCAGTCATGCTGACTATGAAGTTTCATGAAGTCAGCATGACTTTGCTCAGTTAAGTCACAGACTTCTCTACATTTTATATATATATATATATATATATATATATATATATATATATATTAATTTATGTATCTCTTTCTATTGCTGCCTATCTATCTATCTATCTATCTATCTATCTATCTATCTCTTATATAAAAATTGTCCAAATGTTTTGTCTATCCAAGCACTTTAGACTATATTTTTAGCCATTTTCAATGTGAGTGGTGTGATGTATAATGTGGAGTAGTGGTATGTGTTTTGTACTAAACACAGTAAACATGTTGTTAGTGTATTCGTAATTGATGTTATTGAGTATTAGGTTTTTCATTTTTATTAATAAGGTCTCTATCATTTTTAGTCATTTTTTGCATGTGGATGATGCTATGATATTTGTGTTGTTAATGAGTATGTTCCAGATAGGGTTTGGTAGGTCTCCATGTGTGTTTAAATGAGATCGAATTGAGATCCTTTGAGAGAGATACAGCATGAGACTTTGAATCACTTTCCATGGAAGTAGCAATAGAGCAAAAAATGGAAATGATGCTGGATAAAGTGTGTGGCTTCAGAAGAGGACTACTTTACAGGAAATTAAATACTGAACTGATTTGTGTTGTAGTTTAATTTTTATAACACCAGTGTCAATTCATTTTGATCAGCTATCATTTACCAACCAAGAACCTTTGAACTAAAAAGTATATTTATACAAGACAATGTTCTTTTACCTTCTGCAAAGTTAAGATTTGCTCACAAAACATCAAATTAATACAATGGTCTCCAGTATCTCAGGATATTAACCCATAGAAGATTTGTTGTTTGTCATAAAGAGATACAGTACTGTGCAAAAGTATTCGGACAAGAACTATTTTATCTTTTATGAGGCATATTGACAGAAAATAAACAATTTAATTAAAGTAATTTTATTTGATTGACTCAACAAATGCTTTAACAAGAAAAAAATACTGGTTACAAAATAAATTTAATATTTAGTATGATAGCCTTTTGCTTTGATCACATCCTTCATTCTGTCAGGCATTGACATCACAAGCTTCTTCAATGTATCTAATGGAGCCAAGCAGCTTGTATTTGTTCCCAAAGTGTGTCTTGCAAAGTAACATTAGATTTATCAATTCGAGAGGCGGGGAGGAATAAGAAAAAAGTCATATCCAAGGATAATAGAATAATGAGTAGTTTCAAAATAACTTGTTTAATAGAAAATAGGGAAAATTAAATCTGACTTCTTTTTAATACATTTCTTTTACACCTAGTTTTAAATAATCAATATTTATTAGCAATTTACTTGGCTTTTCACCCTGTATTTGAATTTCAGTGAGGTTTTTAGGAAAATCACCCCTTTAGGTTTTTAGGAAAATCACTACTTTTGCACACTACCGGTAATGTGCAAAAGTGTTAGGACAGGGGTGATTTTAAACTTTATTTTGATGCCTCATAAAAGAAAATAGTTAATGTCCTAATACTTTTACACAGTACTGTACATATTGAGAATATTATTAGTCACACATTATCATCATTATCATTATGGTGAGCATATTTGCTTGACTTCATGATGTCCTGATCATCCATGGCAGGTGTTGATGTGTAGTGATGCAGAATGAGTGACACAGTATTGATAAAGTCACAAAACCATAACAAATATTTTTATGGCAAATTAGATTATGTTTACCAAAACTATAGCCATAAAGGTGATTCAATTTAGGAACTAGGTGATCCAGGAAAACTTGATATTTCTAGCATCATAAGTGATTCACCCTTGGCTGTAAACTGAGGTCGACTGACACCACACATTCGCATTGCTGCATCCCATTTAGTCTGATTCTTACCCTCTGACCTACCTGGTCCTGTCTCTGAAATAAACACGTCTTTCCACTACGTCAAGGTGAGAATGGTTTCACACATAAAATGAGATAAATGTTCCCAACCTGATGACTCATATTATTAACTAATATGTATTTAACCAAACACAAATGTTAAAACAGAAAAAGTATTATGTCTTATTTACCTATAGATTTTTATTTTCATGGGTTTGTTGTTTGTTGAATTCATCTGTTAATGTTAATGCTTTCTACTGACTTGAAGTGGAAAGATCATATTGAATCATTTGTGAGGTCCGCAGCTAGGAATGTTAGTACGCTGTGTCAAACCAAACAATTTTTTTGAACAGAATCTATCCTAGATATTTATGAGTATACCATTCAGTCATGCATTGAATTTTGCTGCCATATATGGTCTGATGCTTCTGCTATGTATTTAGAGATTCTTAAAAATAATCAAAGTCAGCAATGTTATCAGTACTAACCTGACATCTCAGCTTCAGTCACCTTCCCATCACCATAATATAGCTTCTCTGTGCCGTCTCTATAAATATTTTTGTGATTATTTATGAAAATTATTTTCCGACTGCTTGAAAAACCCAACTTACCCGAACGCTATGGACTCTTCTTATGTGTTTCCTGCCAGTATTAAACACAAGTCAGCTTAGAAAATAAATCAGTGTCGTATAGCATAGAACAGAAGGAGGGTGCTTTGGAGTCTGATCAGCTCTGATGGGTCAACTCAGCGAGGGTAGTATGATGTTGAAAGACCCGAAACTGCCCAGTGACCTGAGTAAAGTACATCACTGATGACATCCTCCTGCGCTACAGAATGTGCATATTTTCGAAGCTTTATGCCCTTTCCTTTTTGGTACCTTGACTTTACAAATTTAAGTGCTCACAAAGTACTAGATTGGCAGTTAGGTCACATCATTTTACAACTGAAATTGCTATAACCATATGTTCTGTGCTAATAGTCTCAGTTTCTTTTCTCTTGTGCAACTCTCTTCTGGTCTCTTGCATTTCAATCAACTTTAACCTTCAAGAATTTCAATGTAATGTCAAACATTATCTTCTTAATTTCATTTAATTTATTGATATCTCTCTTTAATAAGATCTTTCCTTTTCTCATATTCTTTCATATGCAGTAACCCCTTGCATCATAGTGACTTTATTGCTTTGCTTGGGGTGAAATGATAAAAAATATCCCTGCTAGATTTCAATCTTTCAGAATAGAAAATAGTTAATCTCTGATTTCTGGAACATGATTATGCTCTAACTGTGCTTCTAAAAGAAGAAAATAAATGTCTGATAGGTGTTAGAAAAACAATTACCCACTATTATTACAATTTTGATGATCATCTGAATATTTGATCACTACAAGGACATTAGCTTTTATTGTTAGATTATTAATATGCCAAATTGTTGTTATTGAAACAACTGAAATAAAATTACTAAAGTAAGATTGTGGTATTTACTGGGAAATGAAGAGAAAATCATATGAAATACAAATATATCACAAACAAATCTTATAACTCCTTAAGGTCATTGGGATGCCACATCAGCAGCCACAGCATTATTGGTGTTATCTGGGCAAGATAACCTGACAGAGCCCAACCCTTTCCAGGCTAATTTAAATTCAGAGTTCTCCTTCCCCTAGCCTGGTTACCAACCAAGGCTATAGAGCTCAATCTGTCCTGCTATTTATCCATAGCAGAAGGGAAGAGATGGATTCATACCTTTCTCAAAGGTAAAAATGAACTCAACTGGAATTCAAACTCAGCTCTCTGATTCCTCAATTCGCGCCACTGTTCATTACTCCACCATGCCTCCTCAGCAAAAATATAATCAGTTCAAAGTAATCTTATTATTTCATTATTTACAAATGCACAAATTTTGTAAATATCTACATTAGGGTTTATTTTATTGGTTTATATTTATATATTTAAATTTAATAAATGAGAAATTAATTTGCCAATTATATTCATTGTATTGTAGTATGCATGTTTAAAATGGTTTCTTTGGGGATAACTAGAGTAGAAGAATGTCTATACAAGTTGATTAAGAAAATAATCACTTCTATAGTAGTATATTCATTAGAAAATCAGAATTGATATTATGCTTTCAAACAGTCTCTACCTGTTCTTGGAATCTTCCACAGGTGATTCAAAATATGTTAACACTTCTATGAATTTTTTCTTTTAATGTTGTGGACCTCCCTTTTCAAGAAATGGTATCTTCCCTTCACTATGAATGCAGATCATCCACGAGGACAACAATTTTGAATTCTTCGCATTAGCTAGGTTGGACATCAAAACAAAGATTTCATCATTTCTTCTTTCCTTCTTCTGGAATTTAATACACTGAAATTATGCCACATAGTGTCCAAAATGTGCGTTGTGGCGCAGTGGATATCGGCTCGGAACGAGAAATGGGGGAACCGAGTTCAAATTCCAGTTGAATTCCTTGCATTCACTTACACGCAAATGCCCTTGGGAAAGGTATTAATCCGTCTCTTCCTTCCAGTTATGGGTTAAATAACAGGACGGATTGGATTCTATAGCCTTGGTCGGCAACCAGTCTACTGCAGAAAGCAATGGCAACCTACTGTGGGATAATCTTCTGCCCAGTCAGTCATGTCTCTTTCGAGACATGATCGCCCAAAGCGTGTATCGTGCATGGCAATTAACTGACTGAGTGTCCAAAAGAAAAATATGTTACCACGGTAGGAATCCTTCTACTTAGGTTTTTGTTAAATGTAAAAAGTTGGAGTGCCAAGATTTGATACAATAAATTAAAATATTGCTGTGGAACTGCTTGTAATTTGACTGATTAGAACAATTTCATGACTTTTACGAAAAGGATAAAATTCAGTAGGAAAAAACAACTTAGTATGAAATATTAACATTATATTTATATAACAAGAATACAAGAAGTTGGTTGAATGTTTTGAAAGAGTAAAGGTCATTTTTTTTAAATTGTTAGTAAAGTTCTTGGATAGAATAGAAGCTGTGCTGTGTACATATGCGAGGACTGTGAAATGAGGTCACATGTGTGCTTGTGTGAAAGAGTCAGTATGTGTATGTGTGCATAGTAGTAACATGAATAAAGAAGATTAGCAAAATTTAGTTCTTATTGTATTTTTTGGCACCATAGTCTGAGTTGGTCTCTTTGTAGTTTGGTCAGTGCTAATTTGGACATTACTTTTGCGTGTGGACTTGAATGATATCTTGAATATCAGCAGCTAGAGTGATATGGTCTTCGGTAGCACTTTTGAGTCTATTTATTGGGACCGGATTTCATGATATTTATACTTTTCTTCTAACTAATCAGCTCCAGAATTATATTGTTTTATTTACTCCTAATTGTCACTAAAAAGTGGTGTGTCTACTACTACGTCCGCGTGAAATTTTAGCGGTATTTATCTAAATTATGATGAGTAATAAAACAGCCTTTCTGATTTGAATTCAACAGTTTGGTATTGTATGGTTTAATTGGTGTGTTTTAAAATGTAAGCACTTTATTGTGTGTTATTGATTTATAAATATTTTGTAGGTGTGTTTTAATGTTCATGTAGATATTGTATTAGATATTCTAGTGGACAAAAAGACACCATGAAAACAAAGACATTGGAATATACAAGTGGACTAAAAAAAAATTACAAGAAATTGTAATAAAGTCCTAATTTTTTTAAATAAAAAATATATTTCTTTGCATTTAAACTATGAACAGTTTTATAGAGTAAGAAAAATATTTTTTCTTTGTTAAAAAAGATGTTTAGTCCAATTGACAACTTGTCTTTTGCAGAAAATTCTGAAAAAGGACACAATAACCAAAGACAATTTACAGCAAATGTCCAACCTCCTGCAAAAATTATTTTATCAGGGAATTTGGCAACTAGCTGGAAAAGTTCTATTCGAAATTTTGGAAATTATTCAAAAGCTAGTCGACTCAGCAAAGAACCTGATAGTACATACTGAACATCTGCCTTTTTGTCAATAATATGAGAAGACACTTATGCTATTTACAAGGGGTTGAAATTCGATAATGAAGAGAGGAAAAAAATTTGGAAGTAGCAATGAAAAAAATTCGAAGAATTTTTTGTTGAAGAAACTCATAAAGTGTACGAAGCTTACGAATCTCATTCGAAAGTAAGAAGCTTCATAGAGTATCGAGGTATATTTCACTGCGCTCCAACAATTAGCAAAATGCTGCAATTTTGGTGAAATGGAAGACAGACTAATTCATGACCAAGTAATTTTAGGTGTTGAAGATGATACAGTCATAGAGAGGTTTTTAAAGGATAAAATGCTTACCCTCGAAAAATGTATATATAAACATAGACTCTATAAGTACCTCCACTAAATCGCTGAAATAACAGCATAATATGAAGAAAAAAGGTTCCAAACAATAAAAACGAACTTTTTCCATCAAAATATTTGTTATTATTAAGAGGAAAGATCAAAGTACTTTTTAAAATTTTTTTTTTTAAAATTTTAACCTTTCTAACATGTTCGAAATTTTGGTAAAAATCTTGTTTTGATTTTAGTTAACGTGGAACCAAATTGTTACGAGAGTTTACAAAAGAAAACTTAATATTACATAACTCATTTTTTTTCCGGTTGTAGAGTTCTTGTTCTTTGTGGGGGGGTCACCATTCTGTAGGCTACCTTGGTTATGTCAGATACTAGGCACAAAATTCTGAAAAAGGACACAATAACCAAAGACATAAAATAGCCGACAATCCCCGCATTTAAAGATATCATCGGGTTGAAAGAATGGTTGGAAGAATAAAAGTGTTTTGTTTGTAAAATAAGTGGAATTTTATTAACTGAACAGAATAAAAGATTTATAAGAATTAAAATTTTCAAATAGAAAATGTACGTAGTTAAATATTCCAGAGAAATAGTAGTAAGTAGCAGAATGTGTGTATGTAAAAAAGATTAACAGGTTACTAATAAAGTCTGTGTTCCTTTCCTTTTTTATGGCCCGTGAGAAAGTGAAAACGAAGGTAAAACAACAAAGAAAAATGGTACTTATTAGACATTAATTTTAAGGAGTTAGTTGAAGATATCTTGTTGTTATTGTTTATTTTATTGACGGTGAGTGAAGACGAAGAAAGGAAAAATAGAAAGGAGAGGAAGAACGAATGACGTTCAGCATCTTAAAATTTGTCCCTTACATTTTGACGAGGTCCTTATCAGATTCCTGCTCCTATCGGACTGTCTTTGGCCAATCAAGAGACGTGGAGATGTCATGAAATCCAGTCCTGTGATTGGATCAAACTGCATACTCATTTTTTTAGGTGTTAAGAAAATTTGATCAGGGTCGTAGTTCAATTTGCTACTTCCTATCCAATCAGAATCCAGAATCTTAATTTTCACACCGGCTTGTGAAATTTGCTTTGGTCTGGTTTTTCCAAAATATTTTCATTCTGATCCGATTTTGTGGGTGTGCAATTTTACTTTTTGCGTTTCAGTTAATTGTTGGATGATATAGGATTTGTATCCTATACGTACGTTGTGGTACAGTGGATATCGGCTCGGAACGAGAAACCGGGGAGCTGTGTTCGAATTTCAGTTGAATCCATTGTATTCACTTACGCGCAAATACCCTTGGGAAAGGTATTAATCCGTCTATTCCTTCCAGTTATGGGTTAAATAGCAGGACAGATTGGGTTCTATAGCCTTAGTCGCAACCAGTCTACCGCAGAAAGCAATGGCAAACTACTGCGGGATAATCTTTTGCCCAGTTAGTCATGTCTCTTTCGAGACATGATCGCCCAAGCGTGTATCACGTATGGCACTTAACTGACTGATCCTATACGGCGACGAACACATTAATTTGGAAGTTTTTACAAAAAATCAAAAAATTATCGGATTTTAATGAATTAAATTATTTTTGAAATCATTATTTTTAAAAGATATTGGTACCAATAACATTTTTAACATTTGTTACCCACCTCTACGTAAATTCATGAAATTTCAAGAAATTAAATTTTGTAAGTAAAATTGATTTTATTAGTTAAACGCAGGACTAATTGGGAAATTTAAATCATGTATTATTTTTTAAAACCATTTATCACTTTTACCAAAAATCTGCTCCGAATAGTAAAATTAAAAATGCAAAAAATTATAAAAAAAATTATGACATTATTTAATTAGATAAGCTTTTAATTGTTTTAATAAATAATATAAATTTCAGACATTATAGGCGGAAGAAAAATATATTTCGAATCATAATGAAATTTTAAAAAAATTGTTTTCACTTTTTTTTTTATTATAACAATTTATGTTTCAAAACTTTTTAAAAAATATTTCCAAGACTTGTAGATGTTAGATTAGAAAGTGCAGACTATACTTACTGATCGAAAATTGAAAAGTTTAATACAAATCAACTAGCCATTGTATTTTTAAAATACTTTTCAATTTTTTTTTATTTGTGTGTGTATTTGAAGATTTTTTTATGGTTATTACTATGTGTACATTAAAGGGTCATGTGTTTCACGGTTTCTTCCCCTTACCGGAAAAAATTGTAGAATTATATCACTTGTGATCGCTATATGCACTTATCTTGTCTCACATCTAGCTAGCTGTCAACACATTTCAAATACGGCAGTTCAACTCTCTGATAAAGAAATAGTTACATTCTTAATTTCACGCTATAAATAAGTAATACTTGTGTAAATCAGATTAGTTTAACATTAAGTCTGCAAATTTTTCAAAAATAATGTGTCACAGACGTAGATACCACCACTACATCGCTGAAAAAACAGCAAAGTATGAATAAAAAACGCGTCAAACTTAATAAAAACGAACATTTTTCAACAAAATATTTGGTATTACTAAGAGGAAAGATTAAAGTATTTTAAATTATTTTTTAATTTTTTTAAATTCCTTCTAACACGTTCGAAATTTTGGGGAAAAAAAAAGTCTTGTTTTGATTTTAGTTAACAAGTTACGAGAGTTTACAACGGAAAACGAAAAACGTAATTTTACGTAACTCATTTTTTCTGGTGACAAACACATTAAATTGGAAATTCTTACAAAAATCAAATAATTGTCAGATTTTAATGAAACTTTCAGGACTTATTCACAAATGAATAAAATTATTTTTGAAATCATTATTTTTAAAAAATATTGGAAAAATATTTTTTACATCTGTTGCCCCCCCTCCACGTAAAAATTCTTGAAATTTTAAGAAACTGGATTTTGTTGAGAAAATTGATTTTATTAGTTAAACGCCGGACTTACTGAGGAATGTAAATCATCTATTTTTTTTAAATGTTGCCTTTATTTCCAAAAATCTGATCCAAATACTAAAAAAATGACATTCTTTAATTTGATAAGCTTTTAACTACTTTAATAAATAATATATATTAAGGACATTATAGTCTGAAGAAAAAAAAACAATTTCGATTAATAGAAATTTGAAAAGAATTGTTTTAACTTTTTTTAAATTATGATAATTTATAAAGTTTCAAAAATATTTTTTCAATACTTCAAATATTTGTTGGGGTTAGTTTATAAACTTATTAAGTGAAGATTATATTTACAAATCGAAAATTGAATAAATTAATAAAATTCGTCGTGCCTTCGTATCTTTAAAATAATTTTTAAATTTTGTGTGTATTTTGAAGATTTTTTTTTTTGTATGGCAATTTCTATGTGTACATTAAAAGGTCATGTGTTTCAGGGTTTCTTCCCCTTACAGGAAAAAATTGTACAATTATGTCAGTCGTGATTGCCATGCACTTATCTCGCATCTGTCAATCTGTCAGCATATTTCAAATACGGTTAGAAATTTCAACTCTGTATTTCAGAAATAGTTTTATTCTAATTTTCATGCTTTAAATAAGTAATACTTGTGTAAATGAGATTAATTTAACATTAAATTTACTAATTCTCCAAAAATAATGTGTCACAGATGTATATTTTATTTTTGAATTTTTTTTAAAACCGAGAATTAACTTTTATTTACAAATCTGTCGATCGCTCAAGAATGGCCGAAAAATTGATTGATTAAAATAAAATGAAAAATTTAGATTCCAATCAATATAAATTCTGTTTGAAATTCACCAGAGTATTTTGCTTACTGGAAATAGTAAATTTAATAATTTAGTTTTCAATTAAAACTAAAATAAAAGTTTCAAGATTTTTTTTATTTTTAAAAATTCAATTTAAAAGTTAGTTATCGAAAATGAGTGGAGGTTCCTAAAGACAGTGCCTATGAAAGTCCAAGCAACAAGCTTAAAATATTTTGTTAAGCACAAAAGCAACAGAAGCAAACGTTAGCAGAGTAACACCAAAGAAATATAAGAAACCTCAAGTATGCCATGAAAGCAGTACAAATAAATGCATACGTTGTGGCAATATTCCACATCACATTCAAAAGGACAGTCCAGCCCAAAATAAAATTTGCCGAAAGTGTTCAAGAAAAGGTCGTTATGCAAAAATGTATAGGATTGGCAGGTCTAAAATTCGAGAAATGAGGGAAGATGAACCACACTACGTCCTTGAGTTTATTACTAGTAACGATCATGAAAGAAGCCATGCAAGCTGATGTTAAAGTTACTAAAAAGCTATGTAGTAAAGTAATTCGTTTTAAATTGGATACTGGAAGAGATGTAACGTTATTCCCTAGTAGCTATTTTAAGAAAACTTTCTAATTATTCCAAAATGTAACAAATAACTGTATGGACACCCTCTACCCATCCCCTTTTCCATAATTTTTGTATTCTTACGAAAATAAATCTAAACTTATTTATAAATGGAACTTTGTCTGTGTATGTGTGTATGTCTGTGTGTGTATCCGTTACCTATAGACTCCGAAACGGCTGAACCGATTTTCTTGAAAATTTACACAGTTGTACTATAAGCGTCTGCGAGTGTTCTTAGCTAGGTTTTGTGTCGAGGTACCCCCGATAAATATCGAAAATCGATTATCGAAAAAATCGGGTTATAGAAGGTATTTATCCGGGGTATCTCGACACAAAACCTAGCTAAGAGCACTCGCAGACACTTATAGTACAACTGTGTAAATTTTCAAGAAAATCGATTCAGCCGTTTTGGAGTCTATAGGTAACGGACACACACACACACACACACACACACACACACACACACACACAAACACACACACACACACACAAAGTTCCATTTATAAATAAGTTTAGATCTACGTCTCCTTAATTTCAAAGAACACACACTAATGTATAAATTCAGCAGTAAACTTCTCACTGGAAAACTTGATGCTACATCCGACTGTACCTCCCGGTACCCAGTCAGGATTTCACCAAAGAACTCGACAGAACGTCCCCAAATATCATCTGCACATATACAACAGAAGCGTAGACAGTCATTCTACGAGACGACTACAACTGGTGCAACCGGTGGCACCAAACGACCAGAAGTGAAGTTTTCTTCTCTCGACAATTATGAACAACTTCCGTCCTCTACACATCAGGGTGTCGCGGATGTCGAGGAAACTCTTTTATTCTATTCAGGGTTACCTGGAGACGAAAATCTCCAATAGATGCGCCTACCTTGCTCAGAACGCACACGACATCTCCGACTTGATCGAAATTCGCAAAAAGGCCCCCGCATGGTCCACGGTTATGTCCAATGGCACTCCACACAAAGTGATCTTAGTCCGACAAGTGTCCATGTATTCCGTCGGTAACTGGAGTGTTTTGTAGTTAGCACATTTCCCGCCAATTCCTTCGCCTCCTCCTCTGTCGTCAGTAGGACGTTCTACATATCATTGGGCCGTTTCGCCAGAATTTTCGGTGCCATCTTTAGGTTTTTTAGCGCCTCGTCCATCATCCCCCATTACCAATCAACTTACAGGTTTTTACATCCGTTGTCAGCAGGGACATGGTTTTTGTTACCGCATTTAGATCAACAACACGTTTCCCTTTATCAAATCTTTAAACTTCTGACGCATCCTTTTGAAATAGGCTGCGTCTTTTTTGGCCTATTGGAGGCCAAAGTAGATGGAAATGCAGACGGTATCTCCACCTGAGTAGCATTTCCTGGGGAAACTCGGCCATTGTGGACGTGGCCTCATCACATCATGCAAACACGAAAAAGTTCAAGACAAGGATTACACAGTCGACAAAAAAGTAGAAATTGGAGTAGATAGACTAAACAATCGCCCGGTTCACACTCCACCCTCGTCTATTGAACAGGTGTAGAGGCTCATCCCTTGTTCCCTGTTTAGGATGTGGTTTCCGGCTTTCTCTTTTCCAATCTTTTCACTTTTCTTTTTTTTGTTTTTTTTTAATTGGAGTAGATAGACTAAACTATCGCCCGGTTCACACTCCACCCACGTCTATTGAACAGGTGTAGAAGCTCATCCCTTGTTTCCTGTTTAGGATGTGGTTTCCAGCTTTCGCTCTTCTAATCTTTTCACTCTTACGTAGCCCTCTGCACATCAGTGGCGTTACCGCCTTGCTCGGGTGATATGATTAAAAAAAAAAACCTCGTTAAAAAACGTGAACAAAGATTGAACTTACAACTTTTCGTCACAATAATGGACTCGGCTAAAAAACAATATTTGATGGAAATGGTGATTTTCTAAGCACAGCTTAGATGTGGCACAAGACTGAAAGTATGGGACACCCAGTGAGGATCGAACTCACTATTCAGTTGTAATGATTCTAGCGAGACAAGCTTGCTAACCATTACACCACTTTACGGTGCCCAAATCTCTGCTAGGAATGACTGAAAAACGCTTTCCCCTCTTTAATTTATAGAAAGAAGCACAGTGCATCCTGAGATATTTTCCTAGCCAATGAAATAAACCGGTTCTCGCTTTCATCTGACTCAGTTTCGGTCTGTTTTATCTTGAAGTCAGAACTCTACGTTCGCTTGTCTGAATTTGCTATTGTGTGACATCTCCAATTCTTAGTTTGCCAACTTTTTGTCATGAGTTCGAATTCCACTGAATTCATTGCATTCACTTACGCGCAAATACCCTTGGGAAAGGTATTAATCCGTCTATTCCTTCCAGTTATGGGTTAAATAACAGGACAGATTGGGTTCTATAGCCTTGGTCGCAACCAGTCTACCGCAGAAAGCAATGGCAACCTACTGCGGGATAATCTTCTGCCTAGTCAGTCATGTTTCTTTCGAGACATGATCACCCAAGCGTGTATCACGTATGACACTTAACTGACTGACTGTTGTTTTGCCTTATTATTGCCAATTTGCCTTACTTATATTGTTTGTTTGATTTATATTATTTTTGTCCTGTTCTTTTCTTTGTTATTACTTATTGCAAACTTTGTCAGTTCTGTTTGTTGAACTGTTACTTATTTTACATTTGACCATAGCTAATCACTCCAGAATAAACAATCATGGATATCAACAGTGGAGCGGTTTTCCATTTCTTCTCCTATAGTTTCGAATTCAGAGCAGGTCTTCACCTAGACTGGCTACCACACAAGACTTGAGGGCCTAGTCTACGTAGCTATTTTACCTATAAATAGGGGTAAAAGAGAGAAATTCATATTTTTTTCAATGATATTTGACTGAAAGTGAGCACAACAGTTTAGGGAGGGACGAACTCAATTTGCCAATTTCACTCCGCACACTAATAGCCATTATATTATCCACATATATACCATAAAAATTTATAATAAAGATACCTTTATTGAATTGTTAACATTTTTTCAATTGCATGCAGAGTATTCCAAGAATGTGTTGACAAGACTACAGGGAGAAAAGAGTGCAGAGGTTCAAAATTGATTTTTTTCCACTTAGTGAAAAGATGTCTTGATTTTCTGTGAAAACTCGACATGGTGTAACTTTTGTGTATTGGTCTGAAGAAAGCCGGGTGTTCCACTTTGAGGCAATGACTGTAGTTCATCTAAGCATCAGCACAAACCACAGAGTATGTAGTAACAATGCTACATAGAGCTCATTCTACTATTCAACACATAGTTGGTAATAGAGGAAAAGAGATATATTCATACTTTTATGCAAAAGTGAATACTACAAACAAGGCTGGAATTTCAACTTTGCTCACAGAATTCTACTTTCCATGTGTGTTGTGGTGCAACAGATATCGTTTCGGAATGAGAAATCGGAGAACCGAGTTCGAATTCCAGTTAAATTCATTACATTATCTTACGCGCAAATATCCTTGGGAAAGGTATAATCCGTCTCTTTCCTCCAGCTATGGGTTAAATAACAAGACAGATTGGGTTCTATAGCCTTGGTTGGCAACCAGTCTACCGCAGAAAGTAATGGCAGTCTACTGCAGGAAAATTTTCTGCCCAATCAGTCATGTCTCTTTCGAGACATGATCACCCAAGCATGTATCATGTATGACACTAAACTGACTGATATTTGATAAATGCTACGCTAGTTGCGCATACACAACTTTCCTTATACCTACAATAAAAATGCTACCTTAAAGGGTTTTTTTCCAGTATTTGATTATTCTTCTAATGCAAAAAAAAAAAAAGAAATAATTTGAATATTAGGTTGAATCATGAGTAATTTTCAATTCTGGGAACTAATCGTAATAGTGTTAAGAAGAGTTAAGAATAAATTTAAATTACACTAACAGCTCTGTATGTCAATGGCAACACACACAGTAGATGAGAAGAAAAATGTTACTCTTCTCCATGATAACACAAGTCCGCATACAGCAAGACTAACAAAGGAAAAAAAATTGGAACTCACTTGGTTTGCTCTACTCCATCTGATCTTTCACCAAGTGATTCAGGCGTATTTTTTTATTACTGCAAGACAGTTTGGTGGGTAAAGATTTCTCTAATTAATATTAGATTCGAGAGTGTGACAAAAACGTTTTTTTAAGGAGACCGTCCAGAAAAGATGCAGAAGATTCCAAAGTCGTCTAGAGGCTGTGGTTGAAGCCAATGGAAATTTCATTGAATAAATTTACTCTTTAATATCTCAAGAAATTTTTGGTTAATTTTGATAAATATATAATGATGTGGTGGAAGAAATAAAGAGGGTAAGAAAGCTGCAGAAAAAATAAATATATATAAAGTATCCGAACTTTGGGCATTAAAATAATCAGTATGATAAACAAAAACGGAAAATATTTATGACTTAAACTAACGTATAGTATTACTTGAAAAGGAAGTGTTAAAATCAGGTGAGCCGTGAAAGGAGTAAAAGACGATATGGTGGAAGAAATAAAGAGGGTAAGAAAGCTGCAGAAAAAAAACAAATATAAATATACAGGGTGCGATGTGTAAATTATCGCCATTTTATATTTTTAATTTCGTGCATGAGCATTGTTTGGATTTTGTCAATTGCACATTGTATAGTAGGGTCAGTTGGGTGCCATCTGTGATTAAAAGAGCACCATTACGCAATTCACTCTGCATGAAATTTGAAAACGACATGCTGTACTGTTTGGCATTCGCGCCTGTAGATCCAATACAAATATTACATCGTGTTTGAGTATCAATCTGAGGACAGTACAGAGAATTCAGAAAGAGTTAGTTGAGTCTAATGGTGATTACGAAGGTCATTGGTAAGATCACTAGTGATGGTGATGTTTTGTTCCCATTCATCGTCGAAATGGCTTCAATCTCAACATGGAGGCCTACATCAAGTGCCTTGAGAAGGTAGTGCTGCCCTGGGTCAAGAGGGTGGCTGACATGCCATACAAGTAGCAAGCAAGTTAACCCAATCATGACTCTCAGACAATTTTTGCGGCAACATCACACTTTACATCTGGATACCTAATGCCTCAACTACCAGCTCCCTTGGTCATTTTTGTAGGGTGCCGTTAAAGCGAGAGACCAAAAAAGCTCCTTGCAACACCAAAGATGAACTAAAGGCAAGGATTATGGCAGCATTCACCAACAAAGAGATCGTCCAGAAAAGACGCAGAAGAATCCAAAATCGTCTAGAGGCCGTAGTTGAAACCAATGGCAATTTTATTGAATAAATTTACTCTTTAGTATTTCAAGATATTAATGTGTAATTTTGATAAATATATCTATTAAAACGAAATTTCAGTGTTATTTTCATTTTTGCGTGATTTAGACAACAATTTATCCATCTCACCCCATATTACAAGAACATAATATAGCACGTTGTGAATACCACAACAAGATGCACATTAATGCGTTTATACATACAGCAGCTGCAATATGTCCATAAAACTTTGATCAAAATATATCCTGCCCTTGTCACCAGAAAAAAAACTGTTATTTTCCTCCATAACAATGCAAGGCCACATACAATAAGAATAATTCAAGGAAAAAGGTTTTGGAACTCAGTTTGTCTGTGCTACTTCACTGTAATATTCAGTTGATTTTGCACCAACTGCTTATTACTCTCGCCTCCTACAAAAATCTGGTGTAGGCGTCAAAGCTAACCTCGCAGCCGAGATTGAAAAAGACCTCCAATCCATATTGGACTGGGGTAAGAAATGGCTAGTAAATTTTAATGCTTCTAAAGCGAAGCTACTCTCAATTAACCATCATCGACAATCTCACCTACCTCCCATTAGCATGGACCAGGCTTGCCTCCCAGAGAGGAAAACACTACGCCTCCTTGGTCTCACACTTTCAGCGGACCTCAAATGGAATGACTATATCGAATCCATTGCTAAATCCGCTGCTATAAAAATCGGTTCTCTGTGTAGGGCCTGGAAGTTTTTCCCGTCTAAATCTATCCTGCACATATATAAATCTACCATCCGCCCGTGCATTGAATACTGTTGCCATATCTGGTCGGGTTCCCCTGCTATTCTCCTCTGGCTTCTCGATAAGGTTCAGAGGAGGGTCTGTAATGTGATAGATACTGACTTGGCAGACCGCCTGCAGTCTCTCTCTCACCGGCGCGACGTGGCTTCCCTGTGTCTCTTCTATAAATACTTTCACGGCTCTGATGAACTTAGATCACTAGTGCTCCCTAAATACGAATTTGCACGAGATACTAGATTAGCAACTAGATCCCACCCTTTTACAGTGAAACTGATAAAATGCAACCGCAACTTCTACTCAAACAGTTTCTTTCCTCGCACTTCCCGACTGTGGAATTCTCTTCCACACGATTGCTTCCCCGACGGATACAATCTCCAGGAGTTTAAATGTAAGGTCAATAGACACCTCCTAACACACTAACCTGCTCTCATTCTATCAAACACTCTTCCCATCTGCCCAACCCTCATCCTCAGTATCCTTACTCATCTGTCACCTTCCTCCTGACATTCCCTATGTCTAACCATTCCTTCTCTTTACCTTCCCCTATGTAGCCCCATGCGCAATAGTGGCAGTGGAATGCCTTGCTTGGGGTGAGATGATTAAAAAAAAATGACCTTTTCCAATCATTCTAAAATGTTTTGATGGATAAAATCTTTTCATTACAAAACCTCCGGAATTTTACTCAAAAGGTATCGAAGAGCTATCTCGTTAGCAGCAACAAGTTATTGCAAAAAGTAAATATATAATTGAATAAAATGTAATTGTACTTAACTTTTTAATGAATAAAATTGATAAACAAAATTAAACACTAAACAGTATTATACTCAACCTAATAACATTAACAGTTTTGATTAGAATAAAAAATATAAATCCATGAGGTCATAGGAAGGTTTATCGATTATTTTTAAAGTGTAAAGACTGGCATTATTTGGTAGGAACAGAATCAATAAAGCAATAAAAATTGACCTACTGATAGGTGAGACTTTCCCAAATTGGTCATAGCAATGCAGTCAAATAGCAAGGACGTATTAAGCTCTTGAAACAAAACGATTTGTTGACATAGAAATGCCTTATTATTACTACGAATATAGAAATAAATATTTACAAATTTAGCAAGGTAATAACTAGTTTTTGTGAGATATCTAAGGCAATCTGGCGTCCATTTCTTAAAATACACAAGTCATTAATATAAATCCACAATGATAGCTCAGTGGTTACAAAAGTCTTAAACAGACCTCCAGCATTAGCAGACAGCCACTGAATCAAAACATATGCAGAATTCCATTAGGACATTTGAATATATTAGTAAAATGTTTTACTCAAGGGATATGAGTATTTTCAAATCTATTGAAGGTCACAGTAAGAGAGTTCACCTTTTGTTGAACTATAAATAGATGCTTAAGCTTACGTATTGACTCATACGTCAATAAAATATGAACATTCATATATATATATATGATAAAACAAATATAAATTTCACTTATATATATTTATATATACATATGTGTGTGTGAGCGCATATATATATAATGGTCATTTATGATCAGATACGTCTGTCAATCCCTGTTACAAACGCCTGCTCAGTCACTTCTGTGTTTGGTAACAGACAGAGCACACCTGTGATTAATATTGCAACTGAGGTGACAGGCCTTAGTTACTGTATCTTGGAGAGTGTAGATCTTATGGTATGATCAACAGCTTGATCAAAGACTGTATGCTTAAATTTTAGCTCACAATGACTTGTTACCACGTGCTAACATGACCATTGAATGTTTCCTAATGGTTGCTTTTACCAAATTTGACTTACAAAACTTATGTCGTTTTAAGGTACTTTCCAAAGTTGCCTCATAGTGGCATTGCCTCCCCAGACATCACGAAATCACGTCCAGAAAAATCAATCAAAATGAGATTTGAATACGAGTGTCACGTGACTGTTCTAACCATTTGACAACCTGCCTTTATATATATTTTGGATCTGACGAGCCGCGCTAAGAACACCAAAGCGGTGAAATATGTATCACCCAAACTAATAATCAAAAATCCGTTATAAAATATTACTCTGTTAAATAAATGAATTTAACATTGAGTTCTCTATAGTTCGTCTCTTTTGGAATTTACCCGGATTACATACCAAGTATACTACGCTATATATATATATATATATATATATATATATATATATATATATATATAAGGTGCAATGGGTAAATTGTGGCCATATTATATTTTTAACTTTGCACATGCGCGTTGTTTGTTTCTGTTTTTTTTTTTTTTTTTTGACTGCACAGTATATTAGGGTCAGTTGGGCAGCGTCTGTGAGAAAAAGAGAATTATGATGCAATTCACTCAGCCAGAATTTTGGAAATGGTATGTTGTACTGCTTGGAATTCGCGCACCAGCAGTTCCAATACGAACATTTTGGAGTGTTTGGGGGTCAACCTGTGGAGAGTGCCGACAAATCGGAAAGAGTTTGATGATTTATCCAGTTAACATCATGATGTTTGGAGTGACCACTAATGCTAATTTTATGCCTCCATTTATCCTCCCACATGACTTCAGACTCAACGTTGAGGCTTACATCAAGTACCTTGCGGAGATAGTGCTACCCTGAGTCAAGAGAGTGGCTGCTGGAAGACCCTATGTCTAGCAACAAATGCTGATTTTATTTAATAGATTTTCTCTTTAGTATTTTGTGTAATTTTAGTAAATATATATGTTAAAATGATATTTCAGTTTTATTTTCATTTTTGCGTAACTTCGATGACAATTTATTCATCCCACCATATATATATATATATATATATATATATATATATATATATATATATTGTATCCTTTAAAAAGGTTACAAACAGACAAGGTGGTACTTGAGTGAAAGAACAGGAACACGTGCGTAGATGAAAGAAGAGAGGTTTATGGTAAAGAGAATAAACTACGGCAAGACAGGGAGACAGGGAATCTAGTGGCAGGCTAGTAATTTCTGAAGCAAGTCACAGGTATCTCATGTGCTCACTGTATATGTCTACTCATATAGTCAGTCCATATAGGCGATATGATGTGTGGGACATTCCATTACAATCTCTCTCTCTATATATATATATATATATATAGAGTGAATACGGAACGAAGAAAAATTTACAACGTCCAAAACATGAATTTAAAACAGTGCTCGATATATAATATATAGAGCTGTGAATATTTATTATAAATTATATTTTAGAACATGTACAAATTTTTTTTAATATATATAAAAAAATATATAAAAAATTTGTAGATGTTCTAAAATATAATTTATAATATATATATATATATATATATATATATATATACGTACACACATATGCGCGCTCACACACACTCTCTCATACACGCACGTACACACACACACACACACATATGAGTGAATGCATAAAAGTTCTTGACAAAACGGAGGTATTCAAAAAGTTCTGATGTTTGGTCATTTGTTAAGATTCTTTCTGGGAAGTGGATCTCCACCCTCGTCTATTGAACAGGTGAAGAGGCTCATCCATTGTTCCCTGTTTAAGATGTGGTTTCCGGCTTTCTCTTTTCCAATCTTTTCACTCTTACGTAGCCCCCTGCACATCAGTGGCGTTACCGCCTTGCTCGGGGTGATATGATTAAAAAAAAGAAAAAAAAAGGTCAAGAAGGGGATAATGTTTATCAAGTCTAGTCTGGTTCACTCTTACAACTGAGTTCAATCAACACAGGGTACTTTCATACAAAAGTTTGAGATTAAATAACCCAGTAGAGTTTGATGAGGTTTAGGATTAAATAACCTAGTAAGGTTTGATATAATTATTCGACCAGCCTCATCTCACCTGAGCAATGGTTTGAAAAATATGAATGTGCTAAAAAAGATTGTTTATACTAACACCTAGGTTTCACTTATTCTTACAAAACAGTTTCCTTGTGAGCCAGTAAATTCGTTTATAAATTGCAGCAATCAAGAGGACTGATCAAGTGTAGTTTTACAGACCCCAACTCCATTCAGTTCATATGTACTATGCAAATTTCTCGAGCTTTTAGCAGCTCCTAAAACATCTTATATATATATATATTGATTTAGCAGCTCCTAAAACATCTTATATATATATTGATTGATTGTTTGATACTTAGTTTTTGGTCCTCATAGGGTCAGACCAGTACATATTTACTGGATGCATTTAATTTTGCTAAAATGCACATAAAAATACAATCAGATCATATTGACATAAATCTATACTTTCCCACAAAGGTATAGCATGGATCAAGAAATCCAACAACGGAGCATTCGATGTACCCCAAGGATCATTTGATGGAGCAGAAATTTCAGAACTGAGAGGAATATATATTTTAAACAAATAAACAAAATAATCCATATTGACAACCACGTATTATATAGAGATGACGGGTTAATCATAGAACCAGACAACAAAAGAATGAATGATAGAATAAGGAAACAACTTTTTAAATTATTCAAAGAACTAGATTTTGATATTACAGCGGACACAAATAATAAAATGGTACAATATTTAGATGTAGAACTTAATTTACAAACTGGAAATGTCTCGTCATACATGAAAGCAAACACTAAGTTATCATACATAAATACAAAGTCCAATCATCCAAATAATATAATTTACAAAGGCATAGAACACAGACTATCTAATAATTTGTCAAACAAATCAATATTTAATGAAAAGAAAAAAAATATATATATATATATGAGGATGCACTAAGAAATTCTAGCCATGAAAACATTTTACAATATAATTCTCAACCAAACAGACAAATCAAAAACAACAATAGAAAACGAAACATTATCTGGTTCAACCCATCATTTAATTTAGAAGTAAAGACCAAAATAGGACAAATATTTTTTAAACTAATAGATAAGCACTTTCCAAAAGAATCAGAATTAAACAAATTTTTCAACAGAAACACAATCAAACAAAGTTATAGTTGCACTAATAATTTAGATAGTTTCATAAAAAACAAAACGCCAGAAACTTAAATAGCATCGTACAAAACACCAACAAAGAATGCATCTGCAGGGACAAAAATAAATGTCCACTTCAAGGTCCCTGCAACACAAAAGAAATAATTTATAAGGCAGAGGTACATGACCCAAATGGCCAAAACAAAATATATTTGGGCTCAACTAAAGACACCTTTAAGACCAGGTGGTTCAACCACGGATCTACATTTAAAACGTAAACGTTCAAATAAAACACCGTTACAAGAGCGTTCTTAAAAAGAAAAACAGGTAAAAAATGGTAAAATCAGTTATTAAAAATCGCCTGAAGACACCACTCGTGGTAGAAACCTGGGTAACGAAATAACTCGTTTAAAAATGTAATATATATATATATATATATATATATATATATATATATATATTACGGTAATTAACGAAGATTTACGAAATTAGTTATAAACAACCGACAATTTGAAATGATTTGTTTGAACATTATTTTTGATTGATACTCGTACTTAAATAGATATTCTGTTTATAATTCAACAGTATATTAATTTCTACCGGCCTGATTATTTTCGTAACAAAAATTTATCATAAATAATCAGACTGGTAGAAATAAATATATAATACTGTTTGATTATAAACAGAATATCTACTTAAATGCGAGTATCGATCAAAAATAATGTTCAAACAAATCATTTCGTATATATATATATATATATACGTGTGTGTGTGTGTGTGTGTGTGTGTGTGTGTGTTTAATCATTCTAGATAACCATTTTTACCCTCTTCCAGAAGGGTTGATTCCAACCTTCAGGAGAGCAATTTATTGCATCTTCTGAGGTTCACATTTTCCACTGACATGAAGGGGGACAATTATATTGAATCAATTGCTAGATCAGCTGCTAGAAAAATTGGTTCACTGTGCCGTTCCAGACAATTTTTCTTACCAGAATCTATCGTACATGTTTATTAGCCTACCATTCATCTCTGCATTGAATGTTGCTGCTACATCTGGTCTGGTTCTACAGCTATATATCTTTAAAAATCCAAAGAAGAATTTAACATCTCAGCTTCTCTCATTTTCCTACTATTGTAACGTAGATTCTCTTTGACTTTTCTATAAATATTTTAATGGCAATTTTTTTGATGAGCTTTGCTCTTTGGCAACTGGACTTCATGAATTTAAGTGTAGTACTAAATTGGCAACTAGGTTTCATCATTTTACTGTTGAAATAGCTAGATGTAACCAAAAGTTCAATTCTAATAGTTTCTTCTCTGGCACTCCTCATGTGTGGAACTCTTTTCCAAATTCCAGCTTTCCTGTCTATTTCAATTTTCAAAATTTTTAAATCTAACATCAATCATAATTTTATGTCATTTTGTGACTTGTACTTATTATGTCCTTTTTCCTCATTAACATTTTCATTAATAGTTTCTTTCCCTCTCAATAATCCCTTGCATTCTTAGTGGCTTTATCTTATTGTTTGAGGTGAAATTATTAAAACCAATGTGTGTGTGTGTGTGTGTGTGTGTGTGTGTGTGTGTGTGTGTGTGTGTGGTAAAGAGGTTGACAATTTAATCAATGGCTTTCCTTGATTTTTACACTGACATTTTCTCACATAAAATTTTCAAACCATAACATTCTCTAGCAGGAACACTGATATGGCTAAATGGGGTTCATCTACTTCTGACAAACTGCACCGATATATTTTATTCTTGAAGATAAACAGATAATGGTTGAAAGTTCTAAAACCAATGGTAAAATACTATGAATAACTTTTGCATGGTCTTGCAGGAAAACGATATATATTACATATCAAAATTGACAATGCATTTCTTGTCTGTTATATATATGGGCGTATCTAGACAGCAAATATTTATTCAAACAAATTTTGTTGAAGATGACAGATAAATTATGTCGACTATATATTTTTTAATAACCTTTTTTGCTGGCGGATTAGTTTTTGGATTTTGGTGTTGGTGCAAAGAAACTCTTCATAGTTCATGCTTAAATTTCAAGTTTTTGTCTAGCTTCACTCACTATCAAAAAAAGAAAGAAATTAGAGAAAATTCAAATGCTGTGTGTCATAATTTGTATCAAAATTCAAAATCATACCAAAGATACAAACTACCACACTGACTTTAAATATTGTCAAAATTTCTTTAATAGTAGGAACTAACCAAAATTTGGAATAGTAGGAAATAATGTCAGATAAAAAATCCAATGATTCCTTACAAATTCTTTCATTCAGATTTCAGATACAAAAAATCTGAAAAAGGGATGTGTATTCTTCAAAAAGAATAATTGAACCTTACAGGGTTATGATGCTCTCTGTGGCTGAGTAGTTTAAAGCAGACCAGATCAGGTGACGGTTTCTTCTACAAAGGGAAACATAGGTTCAAACATTGCCAGAGAGTACATTTTCATTATTAAGATACACGGGCCAGTAAACGTAATTTCAGTCAGTTAAGTGCCATGCGCGATACACGCTTTGGGCGATCATGTCTCGAAAGAAACATGACTGACTGGGCAGAAGATTATCCCGCAGTAGGTTGCCATTGCTTTCTGCGGTAGACTGGTTGCCGACCAAGGCTATAGAACCCAATCTGTCCTATTATTTAACCCATAACTGGAGGGAAGAGACGGATTAATACCTTTTTCAAGGGTAATTGCGCGTAAGTGAATGCAAGGATATCCACTGCGCCACAACGCACATCCAAACGTAATTTACACTTTTTAAAAAATGGGTGTTAAGGGTACTCAAACATGGGTATGAACAAAATAGAATGACGGATGAAAAAGTCTATTGATTCCTTGTACACACACATACATACATGTATAACAGTGTGTGTGTGTGTGTGTGTGTCTCTGTGTCTGTGTGTGTGTGTGTGTGTGTGTGTTTGTGTGTGTGAGATATATATTATTAAAAAGAAACAAATCAATTTATCCCCTATTTTATTCATACAGATATGTTGAATGGTTAAAACAATGAAAATTGGAATTACATTTCAGAAAACAAAAACAATATCATTTGTGGAAAGATACAAGACAAAAATGAGATTTTTCTTGGTTGTTTTTTTTTAAACTTCTATGGTTTATTTAATGCTGAAATCTAAATATTTTGTATACAATTTTATTTATTAGGGGTGTAGTAGAATTGTTAGAGACAGTTCATAGTGACTTAAATGTAAGCATTAATGAAGTCGGTATTTACCAGAAAAGTCCAACAAAGGCGGGATGTGACACAAGGCTGATTTTTAATGCGGGGTATTAGAAGCGCATACACTCAAGCAAAGATTCCCCGTAGACCCCGCATACGCGGAGTGGGGCTCTTGTCAACTTTTCTCCAGACGAGACTCTGCCCTTCGACATAACTTCATTTGGGTTCCTCTCCGCCCAAACGCAGAGAGTCCAACAAGGACAGAGCTTTAATGAGCTCGTTATTTACCCAAGGCTTCCCACAAGAACGAGATGTAGCACAAGACCATTTTTATCGTTAGGTAATCAGAGCGTATACACTCGACCAAAAATTCCCCGTAGACCGCGTATACGGGGTCAGGCTCTCGTCTGTTTATCTTAGATGAGACTGTTCTTCGGCATAGCCCCATCTGGAGTCTTCTTCGCCTGGAGGTAGAGAGTCAGACAAGGACAGAGCTTTAATGAGCTCGTTATTTACCCAACGCTTCCCACAAGAACGAGATGTAGCACAAGACCATTTTTATCGTTAGGTAATCAGAGCGTATACACTCGACCAAAAATTCCCCGTAGACCGCGGATACGGGGCCAGGCTCTCGTCTGTTTATCTTAGATGAGACTATTCTTCGGCATAGCCCCATCTGGAGTCTTCTTCGCCTGGAGGTAGAGAGTCAGACAAGGACAGAGCTTTAATGAGCTCGTTATTTACCCAAGGCTTCCCACAAGAACGAGATGTAGCACAAGACCATTTTTATCGTGAGGTAATCAGGGCGTATACACTCGACCAAAAATTCCCCGTAGACCGCGGATACGGGGTCAGGCTCTCGTCTGTTTATCTTAGATGAGACTGTTCTTCGGCATAGCCCCATCTGGAGTCTTCTTCGCCTGGAGGTAGAGAGTCAGACAAGGACAGAGCTTTAATGAGTTCGTTATTTACCCAAGGCTTCCCACAAGAACGAGATGTAGCACAAGACCATTTTTATCGTGAGGTAATCAGGGCGTATACACTCGACCAAAAATTCCCCGTAGACCGCGTATACGGGGTCAGGCTCTCGTCTGTTTATCTTAGATGAGACTGTTCTTCGGCATAGCCCCATCTGGAGTCTTCTTCGCCTGGAGGTAGAGAGTCAGACAAGGACAGAGCTTTAATGAGCTCGTTATTTACCCAACGCTTCCCACAAGAACGAGATGTAGCACAAGACCATTTTTATCGTGAAGTAATCAGGGCGTATACACTCGACCAAAAATTCCCCGTAGACCGCGTATACGGGGTCAGGCTCTCGTCTGTTTATCTTAGATGAGACTGTTCTTCGGCATAGCCCCATCTGGAGTCTTCTTCGCCTGGAGGTAGAGAGTCAGACAAGGACAGAGCTTTACTAAGCTCTGAATACAAGCAGAGTTCTCCTGAATATAGGTGTTCATGACAAATCTATGAATGGAGGAAATGGATCATGCCACATTCTCTTCTGCCTTATTTTGCTACGTGTTAAGTGTAACAAAAGAAAAAAAATGATTGACCAAAACTCAGAGTCAAAACACAAACAAATATTTAATTTACAAAAACATTTTTTTTCTAATCATATCACCCCGAGCAAGGCGGTAACGCCACTGATATGCAGGGGGCTACGTAAGAGTGAAAAGATTGGGAAAGAGAAAGCCAGAAACCACATCCTAAACAGGGAACAAGGGATGAGCCTCTTCACCTGTTCAATAGACGAGGGTGGAGTGTGAACCGGGTGATAATTTAGTCTATCTACTCCAATTGAAAAAAAAAAAGAAAAAAAAAAGAGTGAAAAGGTTGGAAGAGAGAAAGCCGGAAACCACATCCTAAACAGGGAACAATGGATGAGCCTCTACACCTGTTCAATAGACGAGGGTGGAGTGTGAACCGGGTGATAGTTTAGTCTATATTTACAAATATACAGTTTTTGCATTCAAAAAGAAAACAGCGTTTACTACTGGTAGAGTGACGGGTAAGTGTTACGAAAGGGAAGGAAGGTATCAAATATATTTACCCAGTTAAGATAGCGAAGAAATTTAAGTGCTATACTTTTTGGAAATCCTCAAATGTGTACATAAAGAATAATTATTAGTTTGGTCAAGGAAAGAGTCAAAAATATCTATTTACCCATATAGTTCCATGAGGTTCTCTTTCAGGTTTTAGTTGGTTGGCAACTTAGAGATTATTTCTGCTGGATGTACAGATCCACGAATCGGGCCGGAGTTGATAATGTCAGCAAATCCCGTTAACAACTAACTACTCTCTTCCTAAAACCTATTTTTATAGGGGCTAACACCTAATTTACATATTCTAGAATCCTTTAGAATTCTCTCGATTTTACTCGAATTTTCTCGGACTTTCTAGCATCTGCCAAACGTTCTATTTCTAATTTCCTTATTTTTACGACTACTTCATGAATTAAAACTTTTTTGTAATAACAAGTAGGACTCAATAGAATCCCTTACTACAACTTTTTAGACATTATTATTTTTTTTAATATATATATATATAAATGCATCCTCGTAACAATACCAACAGAGAAAAGAAGTCCTCGAACTGATCAGGTATTCTTTGCTGTGAATTGCATGGTTCTTTGCATGGTGGATTGCCAGAAGCATGACTAGGTTCTTCCACGTTCGAACTGGATCTAATTCTGCTCTGTTTTCGTTGCCTACGAGTGACTTGCTCATCCTCTGAAGAAACTTCTGAGAAATTCATTCGCCTTCAATCGAGGGATCAGAGTCCAAGAGTTCCTCATAATCTGCAGAAGTAGACCAGCTGTCTACATAATCCCTTTAATTCTTCTTTGCTTTCAGTCGTGCTACATACACGAGCGAGGGCATCCACATCTTCTACCAGGGCGGTATGTCATGTCGAACGAGTAACACGAGAGTTCTACTCTCCACCTGGCTATCTTCCCATCTTTTATTTTGCTGGTTGTTTGAATGCGACTGTTTTTTGTTTTTTTGTTTTTTTTTTTTGTTGGTTTTTTTTTTGTTTTTTTTGTTTTTTTTTTTGTTTTTGTTGTTTTTGTTGTTTTTTTTTGTTTTTTTTTTGTTTTTTTTTGTTTTGTTTTTTTATCTGTAATTAATGTAAAACTGTCTTCCGATCAAATAATGCCTCCATTTACTCAGTGATTCAACAATAGCGTAGGCTTCTTTCTCTATTGCAGAATGCCTACGTTCTGGTTTAGACAGAATTCTGGAGAAAAAGGCTATGGGCCTCCCCAACTATCTTAAATAGGTGGTTATGGAGAAATTAAAATTCTGAGGCGTATGTCTCTACTGCCAAAGCAGTGTATGATCGGACATGGTAATGGCTACTTTCGCTATGCCCCTCTTTAACACGTTCGTTAAATGCTTTCTATGGAAGATAACCGAAATTTCGATACAGATATTGGAGGTTTTCTGAGAACGACTGTATCCAATGAGCATAGTGTGCGAAAATTCCTAATGCACGGCGTAGAACGGAAAAATCTTTTGGAACCGGTAAGCTGAGTAACGGACTCAGAGGTTCTGGATCCGGTTTTTATATAATTTTTACTATGTATCCAAATAGTTTTATATTTTTACGCCCAACATAACATTTGTTTTGGTTAAGCGTCAGCTTGTACCCTTTAACAACCGTCAGGAATAATTTGGGATTTCTGTCATGTTCCGCTGAATTTTTCCTGCAAATAGTTATATTGTCGATGTAAGCATAGGTACCTTGCAGGTTCTCTTTCAATATTATCTGGTCTGTCACTCATTGAAATCTAGCTATACGTTAGCTCCACCAAACGGTATTCTGCCAAATATATAGTTTGCTGTTTTTTTTTTTTGTTTTTTTTTTTTGTTTTTTTAATCATATCACCCCAAGCAAGGCGATAACGCCACTGATGCGCAGGGGGCTACGTAAGAGTAAAAAGATTGGAAAAGAGAAAGCCGGAAACCACATCCTAAACAGGGAACAAGGGGTGAGCCTCTTCACCTGTTCAATAGACGTGGGTGGAGTGTGAACCGGGCGATAGTTTAGTCTATCTACTCGAATTGAAAAAAAAAAAAAGAAAGAAAAGAAAAGAAAAGAGAGAAAAGATTGGAAAAGAGAAAACCGAAACCACATCCTAAACAGGAAACAAGGGATGAGCCTCTTCACCTGTTCAATAGACGTGGGTGGAGTGTGAACCGGGTGATAGTTTAGTCTATCTACTCCAATTGAAAAAAAAAATAAAGAAAAGAGAGAAAAGATTGGAAAAGAGAAAACCGGAAACCGCATCCTAAACAGGAAACAAGGGATGAGCCTCTTCACCTGTTCAATAGACGTGGGTGGAGTGTGAACCGGGCGATAGATAGATCTATCTACTCCAATGATAACCTTGAAAGCCATATATTGTTTATTGCTGGCCTTGTGATGAAAGACACTTTTGAGATTCAGATTACTAAATAGACTTTTTTTTTTTTTTGGCGGGTGGCTATTTTTTCTATCATTTAGTCTATTTTCGACAGAGGGTAGACATCCAACAGAGTAAATCGGTTTATCGTTTGGAAATAGTCGATTACCATTCGCTTTTGCCTCTTCTTAGAAGGCTTGAGCTTTCCATGCCGAATGACTTTGTTCGATTATATTGTCCTTTAACATAAATAATTTTTCCTCCTCCGTGTGTTGCCTAGATTTAGTAGCTACCGGTTTTCAATCGGGTGTTAGATTGTTGAAAAGTGCTGGCTGCGGCATTCTCATTGTTCCTAGGTCGTAGTCTTTAAAGGATGGCTTAGACCCTCCAAAGGGTATTTCTACAAATGAATGTTGACGCAAGAAGTTGTACTCTAATATTAGATCGCATCATAAATCCTTCATTAGTAGACATCTCACTCCTTGGTATAATGTACCCTTTATTTTTAGGTCAACCAAGCAATATTCCAGTACTTGTATGGAAAGAGATGAGCTAGTCATCTTCATTTTGTTTATGCATGGGTAAATTCTCCATGAATTCCTTTTGCAATGTTTGCGTGAAGGAAGTTTTCTGTGCTCCCCATGTCAAACAATACTGTTTGTTAGCTGTGATCTCTATCGTTGTAGTTATTAGACAGCCAAGTGTATCCACTGATGCCAAGCAAAATACCATTTCACTCCCATTTTTGTAATTCTACAAACTTTTTAATTTAAGCTCGATGTCACTGATTTTCGCATGTATAGCATTTGTCCATTTTAGCGGGTCATGTATAGCATTTGTCCATTTTTGCAAGCCTCCTGCAAAAAAAAAAAAAAAAAAAAAAAGCATGTGCGTTTGATTAAGGCTTTTATTTTTTGGTAGGGGCTTAATTTTTCATACGATCGGGAGGAGTGCAAAATAGGTAAATAGATCTCTGAACTGCATTTGTATCATACTTTTTAGCATTTTGTTTTACCAAATCTAGTACCCTTGCCTGGTCATAGGCCTGCTGTAACGTGAAGGTGTTTTTTTTTATTTTGTATTCTTTGTAGGATATAATATAAAGTGACAGAAGCCCGTTTATGAAGGCGTCTCGTATCAATTCGGACCGACATTGCATTGTTCCGCTGGTACCGAAGAAAATGAACAGTCTTTTTACTTAGTTTTACTTAGACTTGATTGAATCAATATGCATAGAAATTTTAGGTTTGAATTTTACATGGCACAAGGTCATTCCCAAAGACTTCATAACTAAATTTCTGCATTCCAACAATAAATTTATACGGTTGCATCAAATTAACAAATGGAACATTGAATAAATGATCAAAGCAGTATTTGTTATAAAATAAAGTGTATTAACAAATAACAAGATGTACATACTTTGTACGGACGTTGAGTGTGTCTGATTAAAATGTCTTTCATTTTCTGCAGAAAACTGTGTTAAAGTTTTTAGGTAAGTTGCGAAGTTCTTTGTTGCTGGAAGACTTAGCTGTGTCAAATGTAATTTATGTTAGGATTAATATTGATAGAAATTTGGGGTAGAATACTGAATTTAGGAATAGGTTCATCTTGTGAGTTTTAGAAGATTGATTCAGTAAGAGAAGGTGAGTTGGACTTACGTGTTATACCGACGAGAAATCTTGTGCCAAATGTAGTAATTTGTACACGTGTTATTCAAAGAAATAAAAGGCATCTACTTGCGTCTTGCAATTAGTGCGGGTGTGTGAGACAATTGCTTGATATTGAAGAGCGCGGACCCCGCAATAGCATGCTGCTATTGGGGGCGGCTGTGAACTGCCTTCCTTCGTGTTCTGTGTTTCCGCTGCTACTGTCTGGGTGTACCACTTGTCTGCTACATATACATCCCGTAAAGGAGCGGGAAAGCAAGCTTATCACGTGATTGTCGCGTGTGTATATGTACAATGAGTGAATGTAGTTGCGTGGAAATACGTGATCATACTGTCATACTGTCCTAGGTTGTTAAAGCCCCTTCATAGGAAGGTACGATTGCGAAATAGTTAAACTCAAAAACTTATGCTGAGACATATATTTCGTGAGGCAGTGTAGCTTATTAGAACTTTCGTCATAAGTAGGTACTTAAGAAATACAAGTTCTTCTCCAATAACGATATTCTAGTTCGGCGTCAGACGCGCATAGATCAACAAAAATAAAAGTTTCTCTGGACAGAGTAGATTAGCCATTCAAAATGGTAAAACGAAAATTCATTAGAGAGAATTTGTATTGGCTTAAGTAAGCTTTAGTGAGATCTAAATACAGACAGAGTTCTCCTGAATATAAGTATTCAGAATAGAGATCTATTAATGAGAGAAATGGATCATACCACGGTGTGTGGGCGATACAAGCTGTAACCCACCTAGGTACTGAACATGCTCGGATTTGCTTAACTTCAGTGACTGTCATGCTAACACAATGAATGACAATACGACGGGAATTAATGTTTTAAGGTCATGTGATCGTAAGCTAAAAATGAAATGGTAAAATTACTCAAATCAAAAGAATAGAGATCTTATTTATAAATTTATTGTTGGTCAAATTTTTCTGATTTTTTTTTTTGTTTTTTTTTTGTTTTTTTGTAAACTCTTAGAAATTTAGACAATACAATATTTTGCAGAAGTTGGTTGGAATGATTCCAAAATGGTGAAATTTAGTTTAAAACAGACTCCTGTTTCGTCTCTCTCTCTCTCTCTCTCTCTCTGTATGTGTGTGTGTGAGTGTGTGAAATTATTATCATATTAACACATAGACACACTTATAGCATAAAATTTTGAATTAATAATAGTTTTTTTAATAATTTCAATTTCTGCTGTGATTTTTGTGCTAAAAATATTTGACATATTTTGTCGTTACTTTTTAAAAATTAACGAGACATACGCGATATGCGCACAAATAATTAAAACAATAATAAGAAAACAAATATTTTCATAATCAAAACTCCTGTCGAGTTCAACTTGTTTATCGAGAGAAAAACAGGTTAGAAATCGCAAAAAAAAAAAAAACAAATGCAAGGGAGATAACTTAGCAATTATTCCTGTTTTTTCCTCTTTTTTTTTTTTTTACTTTTTATTTTTAATTATTTACGTGGGGGAAAGAATACAGTTTAAATCTTTCTTTAACATTGTTTCACATTATCAATATATATCAGTGATCTCTGGAATAAATAAACAAGTCTTTGATATATAAAATTGTTTTTCTTTGAAAGACTTTTTTTTTAAGCATTGCAATAAGGCTTAGTGAATTTATTGAATATTTTCTTTATAAAAATACATCAAAATGTTTACAAAAATCAACAAAATTTACTCAACGAATAAAGATAATGACATGATTTTATTTTTTTTTTCAAAGTAAAAGAAGAAATTTTCACAAATTAAAGAAAAAGTTATTTAATGCTGTTTGACCAACAAAGCAATGATCATTGCCTGTAGTGCCATAGCTGGAATAGTTCCATGAGAGAAAAATTTATACATTTATGTAAATAATAAGAAACCATGGAAGGAAATTAAAACAGAGAAATTTATTAAAATGTATTTCAGAAATGCCATATTAAAGTAAGACGTTGTTTTCATTTGGTTAAAAATATTTCATCTTTCTTCATGAAAATTTATATTCATTAATTTAAACCTACCAATTTTCTTTATTTTTCTTTTTTATGAATTGCATTGCTTGGTTCTTAATCAAATCGGCTATAATTTTTTTCTAATCATAATAAAGTTCTTTAGACTTAACTTGAGAAATAGTTAACATGCTAAACTCACAAGCCATTGAAAATAAGTTAATTCCTCCACAAACCATGCTTTGTGATAAGTTAGATATTTATAAAAATAATTTCATTTTAGTGTGATGCCAATTATTACAAAACTGATGTAAAAAAAAAAACTTCTGCACCTTACAATTACCTAGAGCAGACAGGGTCTTGTGCCCCCATCTAGGGATTTCCAGTCAACAACATCTCAATTTTCATAAGGTGGTATTCATATAAAATACAGATTTTATCGTAACCTAGTTATGTACAATAACAGATCATATGCAACATAGGTAAACAATTCAACTAGAAAAATTTAAAACAAATACAATGTCTCTAAATACAAATTAAAGACATGTCATAATAGATCATTTCATCTAAACTTATTCATAAATGGAACTGTGTGTGTGTGTGTCTCCCTGTTACCTATAGACTCTGAAATGGCTGAACCGATTTTCTTGAAAATTTATACAGTTGTACTATAAGTGTCTGCGAGTGTTCTTAGCTAGGTTTTGTGTCGAGGTACTTCAGATAAAAATCGAAAATCAATAATCGAAAAACTCGGGTTATAGAAGGAGTGGTCCGATTTTAATCAAATTTGATACACTCATAGACAAAGACATAAGAAACAATATTCAGAAGTTTCAAGGTTGCAGTTCTTACAATAGTGCAGAAAATCGATAATATATATATATATAAAAGGTAAGATGTTTGTGTGTGTGTCTGTTTATCTGCCTATATGTATTTTTTCAGCCCTTTTATTTTAGTTTTTGCTTCGGGTTTGGCTCTAAGTAGGTATAATTGTAGTTCTTACTCTCAGCCATGATACCATTTACTCAGAGGACTTATTTAGCCCTCAAAATTCAGTTTTTGACGAAAAAACTTATTTGATATCGATACCAGGAAATCAAAATTTGACTTATATCCATTCATTTTTCTTTCAGTCTATGGTTTCGCTTTAACTGGAAAAAACTATTGCTTTTTAGTCTTTCGTGCCAACGTTCAAAGAGTCTGAGCTCCAGGACCATGGATTAGTTTTAAAGCTTTCATTACACCCGAGCAACACCAGGCTATACTGCTAATTTTATATAAATCAACTATGTTTTGCGACAATATATGAATATCAACTTGAGATTTTTCTTATAAAAATAGTGAAGAATTTTAACACAGTCAATATTAATGATAAAAAATAATGAATTTCATATAGTGCTTTTTCCAAACTTGGCAAAACAAATTCATGGATTTGATAAAAAAAGCCCCAGGATTACATCAAAATCTGCAAAAACTTTTCATTATTTAATTGCCAGTTGAGCTTAGTTTAATTTGTAAGATATAAATGTAGGTAGAAAAAAGTAAATGTTGATAAAATAGCAAGAATCTCAAAGCACTACCTGTGATCCCTAATCATGCTTTGGAGTTGGACTAAAAAAATGGTCTCAGAATGAAGTTAAAATCTGAAAAAATGTTTGATCTTTTGATAGTCAGTTGTGTTAGTTTAATTTGTAACATATAAATGTAGATAGAAAAAAGCAAATGTTGATAAGATAGCGAGAGTCTCAAAGCACTGCCCGTGGACCCCAATCATGCTTTGGATATGGACAAAAAAAATGATCCCAGAATGACATCAAAAGCTGAGAAAATGTTTCATCCTTTAATAGTCAGTGGTGCTTAGTTTAATATGTAACATATAAAAATGTATGTAGAAAGAAAGAAAATATTGATAAGATAGCAAGCATCTCAAAGAACTGTCCATGAACTACAAACATACTTTTGGATTTAGAATAAAAAAATGATCCAAGAATGACATCAAAATCTGAGAAAATGTTTCATCTTTTAATAGTTAGTTGGGATTAGTTTGATTTGTAATGTATATAAATGTAGATAGAAAAAAATAAAATAGTTATAAAATAGTAAGGGTCTCAAAACACTCAAAAAAAACTCAAGACCCCAATCATACTTTGGATTTGGATAAAAAATGACCCCAGAATAAGGCCAAAATCTGAGAAAATGTTTCATCCTTTAATAGTCAGTTATGCTTACTTTAATTTGTAATGTATAGAAATGTAGGTAGAAAAAAAAAGAAAATGTTGATAAGATAATGAAAATCACAAAGCATTGCCCATGAGGCCTAATTAAGCTTGCCTTCACCGTGGTCAGGGTTGGTATGCACTGTCCCTGCCTTGTAGCTGACATTATTGACCAATGATGTGTTCAAATGGGATCTTTCTCAATAAACCTTGATCTTGAGCCTGTTTATATCAATGCTTTCTATGGTTCAGAGTAATAAAAATCAAATGCTCTTAAAAAAAAAGATTGAGAAGAAAAAAAGAAAATTCATCCCTTGGATTATTTTCCATCGATCAAAATAACAGAATTTGAACCCACGCCATTCTCACAATAATTTGAAAAGATAGCTTTGTGTTTCTGCTAATGTAAATATATAATCAAGGTTGTTAGCTAGTAAAAGTCACTATTCATTTAAACCTTGTTGGTCGGTTGTTTTGTTTTTATGGCATATCAACCTCGGCAGGTCATTTATTGCCAACTAAATTTTATTTACTTATTGCTGGCAATACCTTTTTCTTTTAACAATTTATTGTTCTTTTTATAAGTTTTGTGTCTAGTTTCTTTTCGAGTATCAATATTCATTGGGATTTGTTTTCAAGAGCAGGGTCTCCAAGTCTTACCCTTATTATTTAGCCCACAACTGGAGGGAAGGGACGGATTAATATCTTTTCCAAAGGTACCAGTGCTTAAGTGAATGCAGGGTAATCAACTGGAATTTCAACTCAGCTCACCGATTTCTCTTTCCGAGCCGATATCCACTGCACCACAACGCACATCCGTCACTAAACACTTACAGCACCTGGTATTCTCAAGCGGTCACCTATCTAAGTACTGACCAGGCTCAATGTTGCTTAACTTCATTGATCGAGCGAGAACTGGTGTATTCAACGTGATAGGCCGTAAACCAAACCTTGTTGGAGTAGATAGTCAGATAAATCAGGTCAAGCATATCAATTAACATTTTCAGATAGCAAGAAGACATTTTACTCCAAACACCATGTGGCCAACAAAAAACTCCATACATTTCTTCTGAAACTATCTTCAAGCAGACAAAGTTCTCCTCAATGACACATCAGTGCTACTGTAATTCAATAACAAATGTTTTGATTGACCTATCAACCTCATACAAGTCAGAACATTAACAACAGCATATGAACTTTCATTGTATCCCTTTACAAAGGATATTTTTTTTAAATTTACCAACTAATTTTACCAAATCACTTTCATATGAATATTTTTCTCAACCTTTCTTAATTTTTTATTAGGTGCTCAAAAGAATATTTTTTTATATCCCCAGATGTTGCTGTGTTGTTTTCTTTCCTTCAAGCAGGCTTCACCCCAGTGTCAAGCTTCTGTTCCTTCCTTCCTTGCTCCAGCTCTTGGGGTAACTTGTGTCTGCAGCATGAGCAGTTGTTGACAATGTCTTCTCACCTCTCAATGTCTATGTCTATGTCTATCACTCTCATGTCACTTTTACAGATGTTCTTAAAGCAAAAATGAGGTTGACTCATGCCCTCTTGCCAGTGATCAATTCCCTATATTGAAAAAATTCCCTTTGGAATTCTGCAATCAGTAGACTGTTGCGCCCCATGTTTTGTTGTTATGGTGTGATGATGCTGGAGTGCCCTCTCCACAGCTCAGGTCAGAGCAGGTTTTTACGAGAGGTCAGAAGTTGTCCAACGTCCTATCCCCCTTCTTTACACCACCAATGTTGTCCAAGGCAAATAATTGTGAATATATTATTGAATAAAATGTTACTTGTAGTTTATCTTTTGAAGAGTAAGAATATGCAAGTGGTGTATTGAAAATTGGTTTGAAATGAGAAATTGGAGAGCTGAGTTCAAATTTCAGTTGAGTTTGATACATTTGCTTACATGCAAATACCATTGGGAATGGTATGAATCCATCTCCCCACCCAGCTAGGGGTTAAATAGTAGAACTTGTATCTGGGAAAATCATGCTAATTCTAAAAAAATTGTTAATGCAATATTCACTTTCAAAAGGAAGAATTATTCTTATAATTAAAAATATGTTTTGTCTTTAAATGATGCTCAATGATTTGATAAGTCATAATAAACAAATCAGTTGATCAACGGCCCCATTCAAACAGTACTTCAATGTCTGCAGAGTATACATTATGGCATATGCAACCTTTTCTATCACAGAACATTTCTGCTGCATTAGGGAAAGTTTATGTGACAAGAAGAGAATTGACACCTTCTCTGGAATTCCAGATACTGTTCCTTTTAACTCAGGATATGGTTGAGTGATACCAAAGATAATCAGCGCCTTCACTGAAATTCCAGTTACTGGTCCTTTTATCTCAGAACACAGGTGATATCAAAGAGAATCAGCTCCTCCTATGGAATTCCACGTAATGGTCCTTTTAACTCAGGACATTGTTCAGAGATACCAGTCACGGTGCACAGATCACTTGCTGAAATCTGCATATCTGGCAGATACGGTTATTATGATGAATCAAAAATTGTGTTATATAGGCTTGATTTGACTTCATTTAGACTGTTGGTCATTCGTGGTCGAGAGATTGAAGATGCGCCAGATCAATTGGTGGCTTCGCCTATGTGAATGGGGGTGGCAGGTTTGAATCCTGCTGCATGACACACATTTTCGTAACAAAAATTTATCGTAAATAATCCGGCTGGTAAAAATAAATATATAATACTGTTTGATTAAAAACAGAATATCTCCTTAAATACAAGTATCAATCAAAATTAATGTACAAAACAAATCATTTCATATTCAGGTTTACAATAAACTGTCTGCCGGCATTTTATAATGTTAGAATATAATAGACTTGTTTCTTAAGCGTAGCAGATTTTTAACGCCAGTTTTTCTATATCATAGTCTCGAGCCAATCACTTTGAAGTGTCTTTGTGCATTGTGAAGATTTCAAGGATTGCTTATATTTTGGGGCTCACTGCCAACAATGCATGACTGACAAGAATAAACAAAAGAAGTTCTCTACTGTGAAGATGGAATAACCATACTTTTAGTTCTTGAATCTTTGGCTATTTTTGTTTTTCTTTACAATCAGGCAGGATACGATTGAAAAAAGAGAAACAATTCAAAGCATGTTGAATGACATGATCAGACTGTACATTTTCTCATAGTTCAGTACTACAACTGTCTAATAACAATGAATATCTGCGTTATTATTAAGTGTTCAAAAACATGAGTGTCTCTGTAGCAGATGGTTGATAAATATAACAAAAAAATATTATCATCATCTTATATATATATATATATATATATCATCATCATCATCTATATATATCTTTATATTACCCTCTCTCTCTCACTCTTTATAATCATCTTATATATATATATATATATATATATCAATTCTAAGTTTATCTTCTACTTCAGACAATGTTTAAGAGATAATGTTCTTTGTTTTTCTTTATACATATATATATATATATTTGTGTATTTAGGCAGCAAATTTTCTTTTAGACATGTCAGATTAAATAAATTGCAAACATTGTGTCTGCTTATTTTTAATAAAATTCATTCATACTCACAGATAATCTTCCATGTATTATAATTGAAAGATGTAAGAAATGATCTGTAATGTTAATTTTATTATACATTTCTTTATAGATATCAATCAGTTACGTGCCATACGTGATACACGCTTGGGCGATCATGTCTCGAAACAGACATGACTGACTGGGCAGAAGATTATCCCGCAGTAGGTTGCCATTGCTTTCTGCAGTAGACTGGTTTCCAACCAAGGCTATAGAACCCAATCTGTCCTGTTATTTAACCTATAACTTGTAGGAATAGACGGATTAATATCTTTCCCAAGGGTATTTGCGTGTGAGTGAATGCAAGGAATTCAACTGGAAATCGAACTCGGCTCTCCGATTTTTCGTTCCAAGCCGATATCCACTGCGCCACAATGCACATTCTTTATAGATATAGATATATTAAAAGTAAATTGCAAAATATACATGAAGTGTGGATGAATAAATCTGTCAACAAAACTCTGGAGTTGGGATACTGAACGTAATCAATCAGCTAAGTGACAAACTTAGCCTTATATTAATTCTATGTACAATACATATATATATATATATATATATATATATATACACACACTTTGTTGCTCTGCTTTTGTATTGAGCGCTTTAGTGTTAGGGTTTTCGTCTTGGGTTTTTTTCCTTTCCTACGAGTATTTGACTTTTGTTCATGTACTTCATTTGTTTTTTTTTTTACTTCCCCTCCTTTTCCCTCCGAGTTCGTTCTTGGTTGGTTTTTCAAGACACAATTAAATATAGTATAACTATTACTAGTATTAGCAGAATTATTTTTGTTACTATTAATATTGTTATAATTATTATAGTTATTATATATATATATATATATATTGTAATTTTGTTATTACAAGGGTTTATAAAAGATATATCACTACAGAAAAATTTTCATGTTTCAGAAAAATACTGTTCTTCAGGGGATATGCTAAAATAAATGGTTTATTTTTATTTAATTATATATTTTATTTCTAAAAAGTGTTCTTCCACTTTAGATAGATAGATATCCAAGTATAGGGTAGGTATGAATGGAATAATATTCCATATCCAAAGAAATTCTTAAAAAAGTGCTCAATACAAAGTATAGCTAATAATATTTATTCAGAAATTATAACATGAATATATTTTGTTTCAACACTACTTGTGTTTTATCACTTGATAAGACACAAGTAGTGTCGAAACAAAATTTATTCATGTTATAATTTCTGAATAAATATTATATAGATAGATAGATAGATAGATAGATATAATGGCTGGTCACTCATATTTGAGGATACCTGTCTACCAGTTAATCCCCATTGTAGATGCCTTCTCAGGCACACTTGTGTTTGTTCAACACCCACAGAATCCACCTGTGGTTTATACTGCAACTATGCTGAGCAGACCTTAATTGCAGTTTCTGGAAGAGAGCATGTTATCTAGCAAGAACAATACTCGTAACAAGACCAGGATGCTCAAACCCTCAGTCATGATGACTTGCGACTTTGTGCTAGCACAACTACCAATGACTCCTTAAAAAGAGCCGTCTACTCAATTTCACTCACAAGGCTTGGGTCAATCCATGGTATGGTTTTCAGACACTTTCCAAAGGTGCCACATGCTTAGATCGCCTCCTCCAGATCAATAACATCAAGAAGTCATCTTCTTGACAAATCTACCATGGTGAGATGCAAACCTGAGCTTCATGGCCAGAAAGTGAACATTCTAAAAACTCAGCAAAAGTGAATATATATAAATATATATAGTATGAAATACATCATTTTTTAAAACACTGGGATGGCCTAATAATTATGGCCGGTAGTCTCTCTCTCTCTCAATCTCTCTCTCTCTCTCTCTCTCTCTATATATATATATATATATATACAGACTACCAGCCATAATTATTAAGCTACCTAATATATATATATATATATATTAGGTGGCCTAATAATTATGCCCAGTAGTCTCTCTCTCTCTCTCTATATATATATATATATATATATACTACCAGCCATAATTATTAGGCCACCTAATATATATATATGTGTGTGTGTGTGTGTGTGTGTGTGTGTGTGTGTGTGGTGTGTGTATAGACTACCAGCTATAATTATTAGGCCACCCCAGTGTTTAAAAAAAATGATGTATTTCATACTATTTTTAGTATTTATTGACAAGTGAATAACTAAATGAAAATACAATGGTTCTTTTGTTAATATTGCACAATAACATGTGCATCAAATGAGTTTATAAATATTTAATAATTAACTATATTGCAGTTTCATCAGTGAAAGAATGAAGAAAATTTAGGGTGATTTGGATGAGTTCATCTTTGTTTCCTTGCCTTGTAAAATTTTGCAAAGTAATAATAACAAAAGAACCATTCTATTTTCATTTAGAATTATCCACTTGGCAATAGATACTAAAAATAGTATAAAATACATCATTTCTTTTAAAAACTGGGGTGACCTAATAATTATGGTCAGTAGTGTACCTACACTATTTACATTGTTCGGTCTGTTGTTTCCACATAAACAATGTTTAGAGGTAGGTTATTCTAACTTCACATGCTGTTCCTCTTCTAGATATCTAGGTATCAGTTATCTCCCTTTAACTCAACTCTCCAAATTTTTGGTCACCTTTACTGTAGCCTGAATTCATTGGGGCAAGTGACTAGATTCAACCAATGCTTTTTTCCACTAAGCCATGTGACCTTGAGGACATCAGTGTATGGATTTTTGGGACTTATGATTTAATGCCTTAATTTTTTTTTTTTACCAAAGCTCATATTACAGGTTTGTTGTTATTATTGTTTATCTTTAGCACTCCATATTACTGGGTCCAATATTGTATTCATTTGTATGCTTGACCAGCTTAGATATTTTTGTGGCCTATCATATGCACTGATTTCTCAAGTATTAGTATTTTCCAGTGATGTTCTCTGTCTATTATTTCAACCTCATCCCACAGTAGAGCAGTGATCTCTCTTTTCCATCCACATGTAAAAATAAAGTGTTTCATTTGAAATTCAAATCACCAAAGAAGGCTAGAGTGTACAACAGCCAAAATGTTGTTAATACAACAACAAAGATGTGGACAACAGTCTGAAAAATGTAAATAGTATAAATAATGACATTACTTTATTTCAGAAATACAAACAAATTAAATATATATTATAAAATATCAGATATAAATAAAAATAAATCAGTAAAAATGTAATATCAATAAAGGCAAAAGGAAAACTTTTCTTAGCCTCTACATTTCATCCTCTGATGGACTTTATCAAGGCAAATATAACAATTTTATTTTGCAATATGTATCTATAAACAGAAGTAAGATGTCATTAGCTTTTAAGAATTTTTAACTTAAAGAAGGCTCATAAATATACTTCAGGCTAACTGAAAGTCAAGGTAAATTATGAAGTGGACTAAGTGATATAATTTAAGGCCTAATAATGTCTAATGACACTGTGCCTTCCAGCTTTCATCTGAATGAAAGCCAAAGTTTACAACAGTCAATAGACTGTGATAACAAATTATGAAGTGGACTAAGTGATATAATTTAAGGCCTAATAATGTCTAATGACACTGTGCCTTCCAGCTTTCATCTGAATGAAAGCCAAAGTTTACAACAGTCAATAGACTGTGATAACAACAACAAAAATGAGAACAATAGATGGCATGTAAATAGTGTAAATAATAATAACAGAAATTTAGACAGAATATATATGTACTTATGCTATATGTCTTATATGTATGTGTGTGTGTCATATGTTTTTGTGTGTGTGTGTGTGTGTGTGTGTGTGATTAAATAAGGAACAAACTGGAAAACCTTTATAAATTTAAAATGTTTTACTATTTAGCTTCATCATAAATTATATATGGAACGCGACAAAATTTGGGCTCAATCAGTTTATTAGTTTACAAATTTCAGTTAAGTGAAGCTACTGTTGCAAATTTTCAAACCAATGAAAAAATTTGAATTTCGGGTGTCAATAAAGCATTGCTTTCTCATGGAAATATACTTTTTAAGTACCTTTAATGAGACAAATAACCCAGAAAGATTCAGACATGTTACGCCAAATGTATACCTTGTCCACCTAGAGGCTAGGGCAACAGAACTCTTCCTTGGGTCAGAAACATTGTATTGACCAGAGACCTAGGATACCAAGGCAAGCATGCTCATATACATGAGAACTAAAAGACCCATTGGGAAAAAGTGGGGGATGATGAATGTTGCTTAGAGTGTATCCCCTACTTTCATTAGTTTTAGTTCCCCTATGCTCATTATTATTCTATTTGCTATAAGTTGATGATTAACAAGCTCATTTTGCAAGCTATGGTTAATAAGTTCAATCTCCCATATTTGTAGTCTTTTACCAGACTAAAGTGAGCTGATTAATTGCTAAGTTGTTTTCATTATTCTAATAAAACAAATGCCAATTGTTAACTATAAAAATATTCAGATTTTTACAAAATCTTTTATATTCAGTATCAAAATTGTCAATAAAATATTACACATAAAATAACACATCACTCAATAAGTCCCGGGCCTGACACATAGATGGTGCCACTAATAAAAAATCCATCTGATTTTTATGAAGTACTAACCCTCAAATGGCACATGACAAATTATGGGCCCAATCAGTTTATTAGTTTACAAATTACAGTTAAGTGAAGCTACTGTTGCAAATTTTCAAAACAATGGAAAAATCTGAATATTGCATGTTGATAAAGCATTGCTTTCTGATGGGAAAAATACTGTTCAAGCAAAGCAATGGCTTGATAAGCATTATTTGAACTCTGCTCTATTGGAAACAATGGTTAAGAGGTTGTGTGCTGACTTTAAATGTGGTTGTACAGACACAAATGATACTAAATGCTCAGGTTTCCCAAAATCAGCAGTTGTCCAGGAAAACACTAAAAGAATCTACAAACTCATTTTGGCTGATCATAAATTGAAATTGTGTGAGATAGTAAAAGAGTTGAACATATCAGAAGGCAGTGTATTCCCCATTTTGTATGAACATTTGTCAATGAGAAAGCTGTGTTCAAAGTGGGTGCCACATTTGCTCCTAGTCAATCAAAAACAACAACATGTTGACGATTCACAGCCATGTTTACAAATGTTTCAATGCAACAAGAAGACATTTTTGCATAAATATATGACAATAGATGAAACATGGATCCACCACTTCACTTTGGAGTCAAATCGACAGTCAGCTGTGTGAACAGCAGCAGGTGAAAGCCATCCAAAGCGACCAAAGATTCAAACATCAATAGATAAGGTTTTGGTCCCCATATTTTGGGATGCACAAGGCATTTTGTTCATCAATTACTTTGACAAAGTAAGAACCATCAATAGGGAATATTATATAGCATCACTGGTGCATTTGAAGGAAGAAATCACCAAAAAAAAAAAAAAACAGCAACAAATGAAGAAGAAAAAGTGATCTTTCACCAAGATAACATACCATGTCACAAGTCAATTGCAATGATGACAAAACTACATGAATTGTGCTTTGAATTGCTTCTGCATCCACCTTATTCTCCTGATCTGGCCCCCAGTAACTTCTGGCAAGCAGACCTAAAAAAAAAGATTTGGCTTCAATAAAGAAGTGGTATCAGAAACTGAGTTGTATTTTGAGGCTAATGACAAATCCTTCTACAAAAATGATATCGAATTGTTAGAGAAGTGCAGTGAATCATCCTAGAAGGAGACTATGTTGATAAATAAAGTCGAATTTTGCATAAAAGTTGTTGTTTTATTACTTAGGGTCGGGAATTATTGAGTAATTTGTCATATATATATATATATATACATATATATATATATATATATATATATATATATATATGGTGAAATGGAGGATAACTTGTCATCCAAATTACGCAAAGGAGAAAATAACAAACATCTCATTTTAAAAATATATAATTTATATACACACATGTATATCTATTATTAATAGATATTGTATATATGTATTGTGTATATATAATTGTATGTGTGTATATATATATAATCTGTATATATATAGTGTATCGAGGCAGCAGATAATTTTCTAAATATATCCTGTTAAATATAAAAGACAATGAATGTCTATTATGTTTAATCATGAACCATTCTAAACATCATATTTTAGCTTTAATTTCAGGTGAAAATAAAGACCAAAGTTGTCCAACATTTGGATATTTTTTATTATGCTGGTTCTAAGCTTTCGGCTCACATGAGCCATCTTTAGAGAGGTTACAGGGACGTCAACATAAAGACATCCACCATCAAAGATGATTTTATCTTGTGTAGACATAAAACATTGCTAAGCAATGATAACAATCACTGAATAGCAGATGCAGTGCATAAATTTGTAATGCTGTTTTATGATATCACACCACATGAGAGACCAAAATGTTAAAATAACTACATGTCTAAATGCAATGTAATGTGTTATGACCAGATTGAAATGTAATTTTATTAAGTCTGGGTTGTTTTGATTTAATGTAGATGGCCTCCAATATTTGAAGTTTCTTTTTACTGTGTGTATGAGTGAGTATTATTGTGTTATTGTTATTTGCATATGCATACACATACAGTGTGCAGTGGACAAATTGTTGTCTAAGTTATACAAAAATTAAACTAACACTGTTGTCTTATTTTAACAGATATATTTACAAAAATTACACAAAAAATATCTTGAAATACTAAAGAGTAAATTTATTCAATAAAATGTTAACCACAGCCTCCAGACGGCTTTGGAATCTCTTGCATCTTTTCTGGACAGTCTCCTTGTTTAAGTTGGTGAATGCTGCTATATTCCTTGACTTCAGTTCATCTTTGGTATTACAAGGAGTTTTGTAGGTCACTTATAACTCATTTTAACAGATATATTTACCAAAATTACACAAAAATATCTTAAAATACTAAAGAGTAAATTTATTCAATAAAATGGTAACCACAGCCTCCAGACGGCTTTGGAATCTCTTGCATCTTTTCTGGACAGTCTCCTTGTTTAAGTTGGTGAATGCTGCTCAATCCTTGACTTCAGTTCATCTTTGGTATTACAAGGAGTTTTGTAGGTCACTTATAACTCATTTTAACAGATATATTTACCAAAATTACACAAAAATATCTTGAAATACTAAAGAGTAAATTTATTTAATAAAATGTTAACCACAGCCTCCAGACGGCTTTGGAATCTCTTGCATCTTTTCTGGACAGTCTCCTTGTTTAAGTTGGTGAATGCTGCTATAATCCTTGACTTCAGTTCATCTTTGGTATTACAAGGAGTTTTGTTGGTCACTTATAACTCATTTTAACAGATATATTTACCAAAATTACACAAAAATATCTTGAAATACTAAAGAGTAAATTTATTCAATAAAATGTTAACCACAGCCTCCAGACGGCTTTGGAATCTCTTGCATCTTTTCTGGACAGTCTCCTTGTTTAAGTTGGTGAATGCTGCTATAATCCTTGACTTCAGTTCATCTTTGGTATTACAAGGAGTTTTGTTGGTCACTTACTCATCTACAACCCACACCTAATAATAAACGGTTTGAATCCTGGAGAGTTAAGTGGCCAGATGTAAGAGGTGACATGGCCACAGAAATTGTCTGATAGCCATAACTGTTTTCTTCTGTTTGTGGTGCAGAGTTTTGTTGCCAGATATAGGGTTTTCCAGCAGCCACTCTCTTGATTTAGGGCAACATTAACTCCTTAAGGCACTTGATGTAGGCCTCTGTGTTGAGTCTGAGGCCCTATGGAAAAATGAATGGAGGCATGACATCACCATCAGTAGTAATCACTCCAAATACCATTATGTTGATTGGTTATATCATCCAACTCTTTCTGAATTCCCTACACTGTACTCAAATTGACACCCAAACAATATGAAATGTTAATTTTTTTGAGTTTCTGGGATAAATACAAAATAGTATAGTATGCCATTTCTAAATTTCTGGCAAAGTGAATCGCATTATTGTGGTCTTTTTCTCACAGGTGGTGCCCAACTGACCCTACTATACTGTGCAGTTGACAAAATAAAAAACAAACAATGCACATGCACAAAATTAAAAATATGAAATGGCGACAATTTACCTATCCCACTATATATATATATATATATATATATATATATATATATATATATATAGGAAAAACTACTAAAAAGTTGCAAGTTTAAAAATGTATTTTTTTGACAGTATTTATTTATTTCTATTATTATATTTGATATTTCAGACCATCCTCGGCCTTTCATCAGAAACAAATGATTTTAAAATTTAAATTAGAAACATTTTCACGAGGAGTATTCGTCTGAGAGATTGTTTACATCACGTGATGCAGAAAACGACAGATTTTTTTAATATTTGTAAACATAAACCCATCTCTAATAATACCTATAAATGTTGTTCCAAAGAAAATCCTTTAAGTGTATCCAAAAAAATGTTTAACTATTGAAATATTTATAAAGATTCAAAACACCCAAGTCCCAACTCAATCCTAGCCTGTAGGTATTTAATTTTAAATTCCAGTATTTTTCTTTCTTTCTGCGTGAGTATGTAGAACTAAAATCATTTGCAGTTTTCTAATGTGTGCCCCGGTTGATTGAAGTGTTGGGCTATGGGGGAATATTCACACCCCTGAAGATGACCTCAGAAAGAGGTTGAAAGTACTTGGGTACCTTAAGAAATGAATGAAAATAACATCTGTCAATGTTACAGCTCATTTTTGACATCTTTTGATTGTAATACACGAAAGATTATCAGTGAGTATAACCCTATTTCTAACGACTGAGGGAAAAGTGTTCCCAACCAGGAGCCATGCCGATTGGGTGCCAGCCGTAGAGACAGTGACAGTCACCTCCCATAGAACTCATGGCTGAAGATATAAAGAATTGTAGAAAAGCCTGCCGCCGACCGATTTAAAAGAGTTAAAATCGAATAATGCGCCTCCGATAGAGTCCTAGCTGAAGATGTATAGAAACAGAAAGACCCAAGTTAAGTTTTCAGAGCTGCCGAGTGACAGAGACCAAACGACCCCACTACCACCATCGCTACCATTCTCTCCACTTCGGCTATTTCTGTAAATCTTTGATAAAGAGCCCTGAAAGAACTTTTTGTTTTAAAAGTAATTGGAAAAATTGAAAACTCTGATTATTCTAAACGAATCTTTTGCTCTGTTGTGAACATTGAATTTGACGATTGTACATTCTGCTTTTATTATTAATTATTTCTTTTTTATATATATAAAAACTTTTTCCGTAACTCATCCAGGCATCTTCGAACTTGTTCATTTATTTTTTTTTGTGCTATGTTTATTTTATCAACAAAAGTGTACACGTGTGTCCGGTCTAGTTTGAGTTGGTAGAGAAATGGCTACCGGGTTTTCAACGTGACTTTCCTGAGACCAAAGAACACAGCATGGGTAGGGAAGTTCACCATTATAATAGATGTCTTGAGGACCAGCTGCTGTGACGAGGCCATCATCAGGATTAGCAACAGCATCAACCCTGACTCAGGTTCCGGTCATCATCATCACAACAGGTTCCAGACCAGGAGGCAGCGAGCCAGCCGGCCAACAGTGTTACATGAGTATGAACAGATTTTATTAAGAATAAGCAAACATAGTGTTCGCAATTTATTTGATTTGACATGTTTAAAAGAAAATTTGCTGCCTAAATACACAATATATATATATATATATATATATAATTAATATGGGGAAGTTTGTCAGTTTGTGCTTTTTTTAATCTGCTCACATTGAAAAAAGCCCTGAGGAGTGAGGACATCATAAAGAAACTTCAAAGTTGGCATGACTCTGCTCAATTAAGTGACAAATTTCTACACATTAATTCTACTAATGTTCTATCCTGATATCAAGCACTGTGCAACAAAATATTTGTTTACCATATTATCTTTTTATCAGAATATATATATATATATATATATATACCAGAAATTGAAAATTGCCCCTTTTTAAACTTGGAAATAAGCCTAGATTTGGCACTTAAGGGATGTTGGGTCATGAAAATACTTTTTAATAAAAGAAATATAATTTCTTAATAAAAATTGAAAACTATCCTATGTTTAGAAATTATGTTAGGCCTTGACTTTATGTTTTAGGGGTGTTGGGTCCTGAAAACACTTTATTATATAGGAAAATTAAAGAAACATTTTATTATACATGAAAATTAAAAACTGTCCTAGATTGAGGCTTTGAAGTTATGATGACTACCTTGATATGTCTGACTTATTTAAAAAATAAATCAAAGCCAATCAATTAAATATATCAATAAATATTAAAATAAATTTCTCAAAAACAGGTGATTCATGTATTTATTCCTGTACTTAGTGCAATGATAAACACAATATTTGATACAATATGGACAGATACATTAGATGGAATTCAAAATTCAATTAGCTTATCATAGAGCTATCATGGAGATTATGACTTAAACCTGTGACATGTACACAATATTGTCAATATTTTTTTATTCTTGCATAATACATGACTAAATTTAGGACTGTAGTGATATTTATAACTGTAGTGATATTCTTAAAAAATATCTACAAATCAGGTTTATGGCCATATAACATTGAAACATTGGTTCCCATATGATCACTGAATTTAAGAAATACTGTGTCTGGTCAATACCTAGATAGTGGCGGTTTGAGAATATCAGGTGCTGTAAGCTTGGATGTGCAGGTAGTGTTATGGATAATGGCTCAGAATTGTTAATTGAAGAGCTGACTTCCAGTTTGGTTTGTTATATATTTATTTACATGCAAATAACCTTGGAAAATGTATGAATCCACCTCTTCTCCCCAAGCTATAGGTTAATTAGTAAAACTTGCATCACTAAATCATTATAATCTAAAACAAAAAAAATTCTTACAATCTAAACTTATTTTCTGGCATCAAATAACCTTTTAAGTGTTGATAATCTGTAAAAAATAAAAGAGTGAAATTTGTCATGGTGAAGTTTTGTTTCTCTGAAATTTTAGATTGAATTACATATCACTTTAAATATTATTTTTAGTAGAGGTATATTTAGAGATTCTTGTTAAAATCCAAATTCAGAAATTAAATTACAACATTCTAAAGACCTACTCTACTTCTCACAAAAATATAATATTAGTTTCATACATATCTATAAATAAATATGCATTATTTCAAAGTAACTGATAATGAGTTTCAAAAAACACTAAAAAAATTATTTTTAACATAAAATTTCAGTAGAATTCAATATAGTCAGAGTTTGTTCGTGTGTTATGAAATATCTGTTACTCCAAATTGTTTTTTATCGACAGTTTTAAAATATAAAATCATTAGGAACTAGCGAAAATACAAAGTTTTACATACGTCCACACATGACTTCGACCAAAGACAATAGTTACTAGAGTGGTCTCCCTTGCATTTGATAATTTCATTGGTTTTAACTTTTTTTTTCCCTTTACTTTTTTTTCTTACTAATGTTCACCCAATACAAGGCACAAGAGTCACTTAAGGTAGGGGGTTAGTGTGGGGAGTTATATTAGCATAGGAAAGGACAAGTTTTAAGAGTATAGAGCTGATGTAGACTTTAGAAAAAACCAGAAACCCAATTATAAACAGAAAAGAAGAGGCACTTTGACATGGTGTAATGGTTAACAAACCTGTCTCACTAGATCAATTACGACTGAGTTCGATTCCCACTGAGTTCCTCATACTTTCCACATCTAAGATATGCTTAAAATATATCCATAAACAGAAAACAATGGATAAACCTCTACACCTGTACAAAAGACCAAAGAGGAGGTTATTTTTTCTTTTTTTTTTTTTCTACGCATCCCTCAAATATTCTTTCCTTACCTTATTGGAGAAAATGCACAAATAAATAACTGGATGTAAATTAAGTTAACTAAATCCTTACAATTGATGATTCTCAGCAAAAAGAACAGCGCAACATGGAAATTAAAAATTGGAGACACCAAAATTAAGCAAGTACAAAAATTTCAATATCTAAGAAGTGTTTTAACAGAGGATGAAAAATGTGACAAAAGCACACTGGGATAGTGAAGTAAAAAAGATTTTGCCTTTAAAAAGCTAAGCAAAGTATTAAGAGACAGGAAAATTTCGTTTGAAACACAGAAAAGTGTACTGAACTGTTATATAACATCATAAGAGTGAATATATGTCAGTGAGTACTGGACAAACTCCTCACAGATGAAGTAAAAACTTGAGGCAACAAAAATGTGGTTTTACAGAAGGATACTGAGAATATCATAGACTGAACATATAAGTAATGAAGAAGTTTTAGGGGAATAGGAAACAAAAAACACTTACTTAAAATCAGAAAGAGACAACTGAAATTTCTAGGGCATGTAATAAAGGAAAACTGATCAAAGAATCTGACACTCACGGACATACTGAACACAACAGAGATGGAAAAAAGCAATGAATAACCTATCTAAAGAGATCATGTAAATGATTTGCTGAACAGAGATTAGGAGAAATAGTAAAAAAATTTTACTAAGAGCTATAAAGAACAGAAAATTGTGGAGAGTCATGATTGCCTATATCCTGAAGGGACATAACATTTATAAAAAGAAGATCTCATACATGTGTGGGAAAGTGAAATAAAATCAATAAATATAACAATAATAAATAATTAAAAAAAAAATTTAAACACATATTTCCATGATGCTAGTTAAAAAGGGATTAGAAATGTTATTACACCACTTGGTTTTGTCAGATCTCCATTAGGTGGCACTATTTAAGTTCTATGAAAAGACAAACATTTCCTTCTTCTATCTCTTTTCTCTCCCTTGCTCCAAGATGTTGTAGCATGCATACAAAGATGTCCCTGCTAGGTCACGTTTGCTTCCCTAGTCCACTGGTGAGGGGAACAATCTCTTACCACTTTTCAATACATAGTGTTTGCACATGTTTTGCTGAAGATTCACTCATGAAGTAAGTACTTTAGTCATTTCAACTCAGTGCAAAGTTGTCTTGAGCCTGGCCACTTTTAACCATTCTTATCTTTACTTACCTTAACTTATTTTGAAACAGCAAAAAAAAAAAAAAAAATCAAATATAGGCAAGAGAAAATGAAGACCTTTCTTACAATTTATATAAAAAAAATTAATAAACGATCAGTAGTATAACCCAAGTTTTTGTATATTTTTTCTTTAATTGTTTACATGTGAAAATGCATCCCATCCACAATACACCAAATACACAACCTTTAAATTAAAATACCTTACTATTTAAAACTCTTTCTCTCTCTTTTTCCTAGAATTAGCATGATGTGGAAAAAAAAGATGTCCCAGCTGGAGCATATTAATTTCCTCAGTCTACTGACAACTGAACGCTCTTTGCACTTTCCAGCACATGGCGTCTGTGTATGTCTTCCAAAACCTCAACCATGAAGTAAATCAACATTTTCTTTGGTAGTTCCAACTCAGTGAAATGCTGACTTGAAGTTGATCATTATAACCATGCAGACCCTCCAACAATAAAGTAAGTAAAAACTTTTCTTTGGTCCTTCCAACTCTGCACAAGGCTGATTTGAGTTCAACAATTATAACAATGCTTATCCTTACTTCATGAATTTATGAACCAGAAAAAGCAAATGGACATACCCAGAAATACTGAGACAGTTACTAGGGGAAAAGAATAAACAATCCATAGTATAAACCTAAATTATTTTATGCTTCTTTAATTGTTTACATGTGAACATGCATCCCACCCACAATATACCAAATACACAACCAAATACACAACCTATACAATTCCATACAAAAACATAAAGCACTATTAAATCATTAATGTTCATAAGATGAGGATTTGGTTAATCATTATAATTGTTTTTATGAGCCTCTCAGAATGATTATTAGAACTTGTCATCTTGTTTAAGTATTAGGCACATAAAGGAAAATTTTGTGTGAGCTTTGTAAATTTTTTATCCTATGCTATTATTTCTTATGTCATTTAATAAATGTAAATTTTTTATGAATTTCATACCAATGTAAGAGTATTGTTTTTGCACCATTCATAATACTTGGTATGAGAAATTTGATGTTCCTCCTCCTCTCAAAACCCTTTTAATTGTGCAAGTCAGGAGTACTCAGCATTTCATATTGTTTTTTTTTTTTAATCATATCACCCCAAGCAAGGCGGTAACGCCACTGATGTGCAGGGGGCTACATAAGAGTGAGAAGATTAGAAAAGAGAAAAACCGGAAACCGCATCCTAAACAGGAAACAAGGGATAAGCCTCTTCACCTGTTCAATAGACGAGGGTGGAGTGTGAACCGGGCGATAGTTTAGTCTATCTACTCCAATTGAAAAAACAGTGAGAAGATTAGAAAAGAAAAACCGGAAACCGCATCCTAAACAGGAAACAAGGGATAAGCCTCTTCACCTGTTCAATAGACGTGGGTGGAGTGTGAACCGGGCGATAGTTTAGTCTATCTACTCCAATTGAAAAAACAGTGAAAAGATTAGAAAAGAGAAAAACCGGAAACCGCATCCTAAACAGGAAACAAGGGATAAGCCTCTTCACCTGTTCAATAGACGTGGGTGGAGTGTGAACCGGGCGATAGTTTAGTCTATCTACTCCAATTGAAAAAACAGTGAGAAGATTAGAAAAGAAAAACCGGAAACCGCATCCTAAACAGGAAACAAGGGATAAGCCTCTTCACCTGTTCAATGACTAGGAAGCTCAGACATTGCTGAAACATTACAATAATCGTACAAGCTAGGCACAAAGTACTTGAGTAAAAGTTATCTTATATATCTATAATTTTTTTCATTCTCAACATTACACCACTAATAAATATTTTTGCTTTAATTGCTTAGCAAAATGGTATAAAAACATGAAAACATTTTTTATCAGTTCAACAATGAGAAAAATATTTTAAGAAACTTTTGCAAACAACTTTGCATATCCATATGTATACCAGAAACTGGTGAACATGTTGCAGTGATAGAAAAATAAATAATTAAATAACAAGATCAAAATTTTACCATCTCTAAAAATAGATGTATATTCAGAATTGCAAGGTCACAAAGCCATATTTCAAACAAACAATTAGAAAATTTTCACAACTAGGATATAATGCTGGGAGCCAAGGAGAATCAAAGCAGCACTTCCAAAGCAGATCTCTAGAGATATGTATAACTACAAGGAAAATCAACCAAAACTAGAATCAATTAATTAATTTTGTTTATTCTCTAATGCTATGGTCATTGAAATATACCCAGAGCTGAAATGCAATACTTTGTGCATCTCACTGGCAATTTTAGATGGCTAAACATTCTGCTACATTTGAAAACATATACACCTTCCTTAAGTCTCATTGTTAAGCTGATACATTTTTTTTTTATAATCATGTCACCCCAAGCAAGGCATTTTATTGCCACTGTTTTGCAGGGGGTTACAGAGGAGGAAAATTATAAGAAAGAGTAACAGGTTATAGCGGTTGTCAGGAAGTGGGTAAGAGAAGGGTGACTGTGGCCATAAAGTGATGGATCAGTTTATATATTGATTGTAATGGAGAATTGATCCCCCACTTTGTATCCACATTATAATAGTATAAAATCTTTTTTTATAATCATATCGCCCCAAGCAAAGCATTTTACTGCCACTATTTTGCAGGGGTTACATAGGAGGAAAATTATGAGAAAGAGTGACAGATTATAGGGGGTACCAGGAAGTGGGTAAGAAAAGGATGATAATACTGATGAGAATGGAGTGGACAGAGAAAGGAGCATGAGAGAGAGAATTCAGGTTAGTGAGATAAGAGATGACTATTGACTTTACATTTCTTAAAGATTGTAGCTGTCGGGAATTCCACAGACAAAAAGTGCGAGAAAAGAAACAGCTGGAGTAGAATTTGCATTTACAATTTATTGGTTTCACAGTAAAAGGGTGGGACCTAGTTGCTAATTTTGTGGCTTGAGTAAATTTATATAAATTTTGATGTATACATATAATTACATCCTTCCAGACACACACACACACACTCTCTCTCTCTCTCTCTCTCTCTCTCTCTCTCTCTCTCTCTCTCTCTCATGCCCAAGGACTTTTACAATTGAATTATTAAAACTTCAACTTTCACATTGTCCTTCTGTATTATTATATTATATAAAAATTTATTTTATATTTTTCAATACTTTGTGTATTTTATTTTAATCATTACACAAGACCAACATACACTGAAACCAAATATACTTATATATGATAGAAACAGACATTAACCTTCCACAAACATGAAACAGGTTAAAGTAGTTCAATCTCAAATTTTGTTTTATTATTTTCCTGGGTGGGGAACAGTGGAATTCTTCAGCTCAGATTATTTAACAGTTGAAACATGATGCCTTTCACATCATAAGATGTTCTCAAATTGCTAGACAGTCAGAAAATTTTATATTGAGAACATTTCTTGTAGGCAAAAAAAAAGAAGAAGATTATTTTCATAGACAGTAATACACTTTAGAACACAATTTTTAAATCTCTGCAAAAATTCTTCTTATGTATTTTCTAAAATTACCATTAAACAATCATTCTTCCCAATACTAGGAGTTTTCTTTTTATTATACATAAACCAGGATGAGCATAGCATTAGTTAAATCTTCTAGAAACATTAAAAACTAGAATAATCAGATATGAATTTTTACCCAATTAAAGTTAAGCAGTTTTCTTTACACAGTATTTACTCCAGGTGTCACTCTGATTTGATAATGTTCTTAGAATTTCAAGCTCAACCCTTTATTCAATGCATTTATAGTGGGTTATTCGTTATAGTGAAGTGTATTTGTGTTGAAACAGATTAACTGAATTTGGCCTTGTTAGTAGATAGCCCACTATAAGGGGAGGGTATAAAACAAGAACATCAAATTGAGTATAGAAACAACATATATATATATATATATATATATATATATATATATATATATATATATACAAGGTTTTTTTACAAATAAAAATAATGTCTTTTGGTTGGTACAAAGGTCGTTAAAAATGTTCAGAGCAGTAAATGCTGAGTGCATATGTATGTGTCAGCATTCGTTTGTTAGGAGTGTTTTTGATGTCTCCACTCAGTCCATTGGGTAAGTGGCTCAGTGAACAGTGGAGAAGAAGATGAGAGAGAAAGGAGAGGCAAGCATAATGCGATCACTTGACATGGTCAAGGGACGTATTAATTATGCTTGTATTTTCTCAACTGGCAATGCTTCCTGTGTCAGCCTTTTATTTTGTCTTTGGGGCTTCAAACAAGTCATTTGGGAATTCGCACCCAGATTTAATTCTGGGTTTCCCATTAGACGATAAACAAAATTCATGTCGGCTCGCAAAATGGGTCCATAAAAGGAATTTGATATTTATTTATTTTTGGTTTTTTACCGGAACATCTGTGTGGAGCCCAGATGTGCAAAGACCAGATTTGGTCATTTGCTATCTGGATCTCTGAGGGCAAACATCCGGTCCCTCGCTTGTTTGGTATCACCACACATTATGTAAACTTTTCTTAATTCCATGTCCCTAATAAACAAACATAACACCTCTTCTGCTTGTTATATAGATTGAACTACTATTCTACAGCTCTTAACAAATGTTTACATCCATTAATGTCCTATAGAACAATCACATGGTAAAATTTTGGAGTCTTAAACTTGATATCTGTTCTTTTCCAATTGAAGGATTGAAGGTTCCTATATATATATATATATATATATATATATATATATATATATATTATATATTTCTTTTTTTTTTTAATCATATCACCCCGAGCAAGGCGATAATGCCACTGATGTGCAGGGGGCTACATAAGAGTAAAAAGATTGGAAAAGAGAAAGCCGGAAACCACATCCTAAACAAGGAACAAGGGATGAGCCTCTTCATCTGTTCAATAGACGTGGGTGGAGTGTGAACTGAGCATAGTTTAGTCTATCTACTCCAATTGAAAAAAAAAAATAAAGAAAAGAGTGAAAAGATTGGAAAAGAGAAAACCAGAGACCGCATCCTAAACAGGAAACAAGGGATGAGCCTCTTCACCTGTTCAATCGACGATGGTTTTCAACCATACATTTCACCTAGAATGTTGTTTCTTTTAACTGCATTATTCTCTGTTATTCTTTATCTATTATTCTTTATTCTGTTATTCATTGCTGCATTGGTATCAGTGGTCTCCTTTTTCCTCTACACATGATCAGCCTTACGTAACTCTGTAGTCTCTCCATGGGCTATGGCATTTTAACATTCTCCCAGCATTACTTTTAAAGGGAAACCAGTCTTATGTAAAACAAGGCATATAGTTCTTAATAATGCTCTTATTTGATCCCAGTTTGGATTTGGTCTAGTAGCTCCAAGAGCAGGTACTACTTCTGAATACTGTCACAATGTTGTATGAACAGCAAATCTTTCCTATGCAAAATAGACAGATCAGTACAGTTTTCTGACTATTCTTATTGATCCTTATTTTTTTCAATTTTATTTATAATTTCTAAAGACAGATATTTCTGAATTTAAACTCATAATTATTTTTTTTTAATTTTAGAATCAATAACACTAATTAGAAAATTTTTGATTAATGAATTTTAATATTTTGATATAAGTTAGCAAAATTAATTTAAAATATTTTCAGGTTTACCCCTTCTTCAACTATTTATTATTTTTTTAACAAAATTCCACCCTCCCAGTTTTTATTCCCCCCACCACTCTTATTCCATCCAACCACTACTTATTTATTTTCATAGAAAAAATTTTAAATTCTGAGAAAATGTCATTTAAAGTTGCAAAACTAATTTCATACAAAAAAGTTCATTCGAATTATAATTCAGTTAATTGTAAAAATTAATTTGAAGCATAAATAAAATATTTTATTCATCTAACATGCTGTCTTTTCTTATTAGTTTGAAAGTAGTTTAAAAGACATAACTAAGAGAAGAACATTTGGAGGGGGGCTCTTATGATGACGTGAACCATTATTGCCCTTACAGAAATTTGTGACAATGAAGAAGTGAAACCGTATTCCTCAACGAAAGGCAGCAAATGCTCAATGAATGTGAAACTTTGACATCATTCATAATTTTGTTGCTGGATGCTAGTATGTTTTTGTAAATATTAGTCACCATTATGTTGCAGGAGTCAACACTTTGGTTAGTAAGCTGTTGTATCCCGGTAGGGGATAAACAGAGAAAGAATAGTGCAAGAAATAATTCTTAACACTGAGGATATAGGAATAGAGATTTATTATACCCCAGTACAATAAACCAAATACAAGTACACCAATGAACAGTTAACACAAATAACAATTAAGAAGGCAATGTCTCTATATAGGACATATGCGTCTGTCTTGAGAAGAAGGCTTCCATCTAGTGACTTCTAACTCTCGTCTAAGGCCGATGGCTCTCGATCTCTTGTATAATGACGAATAATCTCGAACACTCCCGTGTAATGATGAAGACTCTCGAATAGTCACAAACACTCTCGATCTCTCTGTAGTTCATTCTAGTCCCTGTCTTTTATAACCCGAGCCATACCCATTCCTGGGTAAGACAGGATATTCCTCCACAGTATAAGCATTTATAGGCTCCCGGAAAATTTATCCCACAGACAATATTGGCAGATTTAATGTGAGTCCAATTAAAAAATAAGTAACACAAAACAATAAATATAAAACAAATAACAATGCATGTATTAAAAAGAAGAATTAAATATGATGAAAGGAAAAAAATAAAACTAGGTACAATAAAAATGTGTTTGTTTGTGTGTGTGTATGCATGCATGTGTAAGAAGCATGTGTGAGAGAGTACAAACAAAACAAAAAAGAAAACCATTAAATGAATGTGCTCCAGTAAAGAACAATTTACCCATGTGTGACTATATCTTGAATCTAGAGCTAAAAAGCTTTAAAAGAGGCTAGAGAGAGAAATGCATGCATTTTGATAAGCTTAAGAAGCACCCACTAGTAACAGTTAATGGTAAAGTCAAGTGGGATAACCCACAATTTTATGACTAAATATGACAATGTATGATGATCCACAAGGAAAATATGAAATAACATATGAAAGACATTAGAAAAATTCTTTGTAAGATTTATTTTTATTAGCAATAAAAAAAAGAAAAATTTTTCTTATTGTATAATTTGTTCCTTTATTCAAATGAATTATATTTGAGATTAATTCTACCCATTAGCAGATTTATCCATCTCCTCCATTCATTCCAACCCCACTTTTCAATTTTTTTAAAAAGTTCATAGCTTCCTGTTTATTCTATTTCCCCCACTGAATAAATTTTGAAAACATTTCCCCACCTCTCACAACTTACTACACTTCTATTAGATTTTGATAAAATTTCCATCCCTGCTTATTTCACCTCCATTAAATTTTGATAAAATTTCCCCACAGCCTCTTATTCCAAACCCCCTTTAACCACCCACCTGCTTATTCCAACCCTCCATCTTTTATTCAAGGCCAAAGAGTAACAATTAATGAAATTTGTTTGGAGTTTAGGTGTTTCTCTTAAAAAATCCATGTCTTTTCTCAGTGGTTCTGTTTAACTGCTGCTTCTTTTCACCAAAAAGAAAAACAACAAAAATCTGGCTGCATGAAGAAATCAATTGATGAGGATGGAACAAAAAGTTTCTTGTTCATGATAAAACTGGGCTGATGCCCACACCCACCAGCAAATCAATAGATGAGACTGACAAAAACCTATAGCCGATATAGTAAAAGATCAATAACCAATACTAGCAAAAGACAATACCTGAAGTAAGTAGAAATCAATATTGAACACTGGCAATATTCAATATTTTAGATAGGTAGAAATCAATACCTTAAAGTAAAAATCAATTACAGTTATCAAGGATATTCTAAAATCTTTACTTTCAAACTACTAGGTCATTTTTTTTATTATTGTCTGCCATCAAATTATCATTGTATTTTTTTAATGACGTTTTTTTACCTTTGGCTAAGCCCTTAATGTTTCACCAGCTTTTTATGGGTATAAATCTGAATGGCATAGAGATGAGGATCACACTCTGTGAGTACTGATTAACATGAAATGCAGGCAGAAACGATTACTCATGTTTCGCAAGGATCAATGCATAATGCAAATAGATTTCTGTACTAAACTAATGTACAGAGTACAGTGAAAAAATTGTTATCTAAAATACATAAAAATGAACATAACACTGACATCTCATTTTAACAGATATATTTACCAAAATTGCACAAAAACATCTTGAAATAGTAAAGAGTAAATTTATTTAATAAAATCGCCATTGGCTTCAACCACAGCCTCCAGATGAGTTTAAAGTCTTCTGCATCTCTTTTGGATGATCCCCTTGTTTAAGTTTATGAATGCTGCCACAATCCTTGCCTTCAGTTCATCTTTGGTATTACAAGGAGTTTTGTTTAGGCTCTTGTTCAACTGCATCCCACACATAATAATCAAGGAGGTTACCATCTAGGAAGTTAGGTAACCACATATAAGAGGTGATGTAGTTGCAGAAATTGCCTAAAATCCATGACTGAGTTCTCTTACATGTGTAGCATGGTGCAGAGTCCTGTTGCCAGACATAAGGTCTTCCAGCTGCCTACCTCTAGACCTAGAGCACCCCTATTTTTTTTTTTTTTTTTTTTTTTAATCGTATCACCCCGAGCAAGGCGGTAACGCCACTGATGTGCAGGGGGCTACGTAATAGTGAAAAGATTGGAAAAGAGAAAGCCGGAAACCACATCCTAAAAAGGGAACAAGGGATGAGCCTCTTAACCTGTTCAATAGACGTGGGTGGAGTGTGAACCGGGCAATCGATAGATCTATCTACTCCAATTTCCTCGAGGCATTTGATATGGGACTCTGTGTTGAGTCTGAAACCTTCACCAACAACTTCAAGAGTTCTTTTTTTATCCAAACAATCAGAGTAAGTTTTCTGAACAACTAGACTTTTCTAATCACTATTAGGCTCATCCATTTCTTTCTGAATCCTCTATACTGTCCTCAGAATGACACCTAAATACTCTGAAATGTTAGAATATCCAGCATGTCTGCCAAGCAGTACAACATGTAATTTTCAGATTTCTAGCAGCGTAAATTGCATCATGATGCACTTCTTTTCTCACAAACAGTGCTCACCTGATCCTCCTGTATTGTGCAGTCAAACAAATAAAAAACAAGCAATTTGCATGGATGAAACTAAACATTTGCCCACTGCAATTTGTATGCATATCTATATGCACAATTATAGATAAAAATAATGCATATGGACAAACAGTAGTAAAATGCACACAGCTGAATGTAGATATTCCCTAAAGAATAATAATCTTTTCAGTATCTCTTTCTATTGTAGTCTCCACTATATATATATATATATATATATATTTTCTATTGTAGTCTCCACTATATATATATATATATATATATATATGTATATTTTCAAAACATATACTGTTAAATATAAGAGACAATGAATGTCTATTAGGTTTAATCATGAGCCGTTCTAAATGTTGTATTTTGGCTTTAATTTCAGTTGAAAATAAACACAAAAATTCTCCAACATTTGAATAATTTTTATTAAGTTAGTTCTAAGCTTTCGGCTCACATGAGCCATCTTCAGAGAGGTTATTAAGACGGTAACACAATAACATCCACCATCAGCGATGATTTTATTTTGTGTTGACTTAAAACTCCGCTAAGCAATGGCAATAGTTACCAAAAATAACAAACGCAGTACGCAAATTTGCAATGCGGTTCTATGACGTCGCACTGCGCGATAGCACGAAATGACAACAGAACCATGTATTCATCTATAGAAATAACTTAATAAATGATTCTCCAAATGTTGGAGAATTTTTGTCTTTATTTTCAACTGAAATTAAAGCAAAAATACGACGTTTAGAACGGCTCATGATTAAACATAATAGACATTCATTGCCTCTTATATTTAACAGTATATGTTTAGAAAATTATTTGCTGCCTTGATACTCTAAATATATATATATATATATATATATATATATATATATGAAATTATTTGTTTGTTTGAACATTATTTTTGATCGATACTCATATTTAAGTAGATGTTCTGTTTATAATCAAACACTATTATATATTTATTTCTACCGGCCTGATTATTTACGATAAATTTTTGTGACAAAAATGTGTGTCATTTGGCAGGATTCAAACCTGCGACCCCTATCCAAATAGGGTAAGTCCCCAATTGATCTTAGACCTCTCGACCATGAATGACCATCAGTCTAAACGACACACAGTTTTGTAATAAAAATCTATCGTAAATAATCAGGCTGGTAGAAATAAATATATAATACTGTTTGATTATAAACAGAATATCTACTTCAATATGAGTATCGATCAAAAATAATATTCAAACAAATCATTTCAAATTATTGGTTGTTTATAACCTGTTTCGTTAATCTTCGTTAATTTCTGTAATATATATATATATATATATACGCGCTATATATTGATAAAAATAAGGCACATGGACTGACAGTCATAAAATAATTGCAGATGAATGTATATATTCCCTAGTGTGTGTGTGTGTGTCTGTAAAAATTAAGACAGACAAGTTATTCCATGGTTAAGCGGATGTATAGGCCTATTTCAGGCGAACCATCATCAGCTTTCGTCTTTATTGTACAGAAGATTTTACATGATTCCCCATTTAACCATGGGATAACGTGTCAGCCTTAATTTTTACATATAATTGCTCCATATGTATTTATATACATATATATTTAGAGCTCTCCTAGAGAGTTATCCTACACCACATGTTTATATATAAATATATATATATATAAACTTATTTATAAATAGAACTTTGTCTCTGTGTGTGTGTGTGTGTGTGTGTGTGTGTGTGTGTGTGTGTGTGTCTGTGTGTGTGTCCATTACCTATAGACTCCAAAACGGCTGAACCTATTTTCTTGAAAATTTACACAGTTGTACTATAAGCATCTACGAGTGTTCTTAGCTAGGTTTTGTGTCGAGGTACACCCGATAAATATTGAAAATCGATAAGCGAAAAAATTGGGTTATAGAAGGAGTGGTCCGATTTTAATCAAATTTGATACACTCATAGACAAAGACATAAGAAATGATATTCAGAAGTTTCAAGGTTGCAGTTCTTACAATAGTGCAGAAAATCGATGATATATATATATTCAAAAAGGCAAGATGTTTGTGTGTGTGTCTGTTTATCTGCCTGTATGTCTGTTTTTTTTCAGCCCTTTTATTTTAGTTTTTGCTTCGGGTTTGGCTCTAAGTAGGTATAATTATAGTTTTTAGCCTCAGCCATGATACCATTTACTCAGAGGACTTATTTAGCCTTCAAAATTCAGTTTACGACGAAAAAAACTTATTTGATATCGATACCAGGAAATCAAAATTTGACTTACATCCATTCATTTTTCTTTCAGTCTACAGTTTCGCTTTAACTGGAAACAACTATTGCTTTTTAGTCTTTCGTGCCAATGTCCAAAGAGTCTGAGCTCCAGGACTATGGATTAGTTTTAAAGCTTTCATTACACCCGAGCAATGCCGGGCTATACTGCTAGTACATATATATATATATACATATATACATATATATATATATATATATAAGCACTATATATTGATAAAGATAAGGCACATGAACTGACAGTAGCAGAATAATTTCAGATGAATGTATATATTCCCTAAAGAATAACTGTCTTTTCAGTAAACATTGTATTGTAGTGTTTGTGAAGTAAAACCTTAACAATGCTGTATAAATTAAGATTTAGTAAAACAAATTAGATTTAAATTATATTCAGCACATATATTAGAAGATATTCTGTTAATTAACCAATTTCAAACAAAATAAAAGCCTTTATTGAAAACTATATATAAGATACAATATCTATACTGAGTGGAGGCTTACGGTTATATCACATTGAAACGCTTTTTCTTGCATGATCACCAAAGTTAAACAACATTGAGTCTGTTCAATCCTTAGATGGGTGACCTCTTGGGAATACCAGGTGCTGTAAGCGTGGATGTGTGACTGGTGCATTGGATAGTGCCTCAGAAATGGAAATCAGAGAACAGATTTACCTTTACAGTCTTGTTTGTCACATTCATTTACATGTAAATACCATTGGGTAAAGATATGAATACGGCTATATCGTGTTGAATACACCGGTTCCCGTCAGATTATCGAAGTTAAGCAATATCGAGCCTGGTCAGTACTTAATGGGTGACCATTTGGGAATATCAGGTGCTGTAAAAGTAAGGACCGAGAATGGTCCACCTGTCCTCCAGGTTTGAGGGTTGGGTGCAGGGCTAACAACCCTGCTCCATAAAAAAACAGTTTGCTACAGAAACAGCAACAAAAAATTGCTTCCCTATGCACCATCTGGGTGTGATGGATAAATAATGATGATGAAAGATATGAATCCACTTTCTCTCCAAACAATTATGGGTTAATTAGGATCAGTAAATCATTATTAGCTCCCCAAAATTCTTACAATCTAAAAATATTTTCTGGTTTTAAATAATCTAGAAAATATTCATTAGCTGTAAAAAAACAAGTCAATCAATCAATCTACTAAGTGGAGAGAAATTTAAAATTTAATTAACTCAAAATTCACGTAGAAAGATAGAAATTTAAAATTTAATTTAGCATTTAAAACATATATTAAATTATTGCTCTGCAAGATTTCAGCTTCTCAGCCCTTTTAGGTACTAAGTTATTAGAAATTATATACTCTTCAAATAATAAATGTTAAAATACAGCTGAACAATTTTATGCTAAGTATACATGTATATTCATGTTTACTTCTACATCTGTGTGCCAGGTATAAATAAAAGGAAAACATATCAAGTAGCCAGTTTGCAGTTGGAGTAGAAGTTCATGTATTAGTCATAGTAACAATCCCAGTTAAAGTAGAGAAGTTAAAAAGAGATTTTATTGTGTTTAGTCTATTTTCTGTTATAAGAAACTGGATTAAAAAAAACAATATTTGCAAAAGACCTCAACAATTTCTGTATTATAAATATTTTGCATTTACACTTTATCTGCTTTCTTTACTTTTCCTTATAAACAAACTAGCAGTATAGCCCGGCGTTGCTCGGGTGTAATGAAAGCTTTAAAACTAATCCATAGTCCTGGAGCTCAGACTCTTTGGACATTGGCACGAAAGACTAAAAAGCAATAGTTGTTTCCAGTTAAAGCGAAACTGTAGACTGAAAGAAAAATGAATGGATGTAAGTCAAATTTTGATTTCCTGGTATCGATATAAAATAAGTTTTTTTCGTCGTAAACTGAATTTTGAAGGCTAAATAAGTCCTCTGAGTAAATGGTATCATGACTGAGGCTAAGAACTACAATTATACCTACTTAGAGCCAAACCCGAAGCATTACCATAATGTAGCTTCTTTACATTTTCTATAAATACCTTCATGGTAATTGTTCTGGAGAACTTTCTGCTATGGTACCAAGACTTTATGAATTTAAGTACAGTAAAATTCTTTGCATATTGTTTTTTCTATTTTATGAAGAATATTTAAATATATAAACAAGAGCACCTGACCATATGTGGCAGCAATGTTCAAAGAATTAATTAATTTAAGTGCAGTAAAAATCTTTATGTATTGTTTTTTTGTTTTGTTTTTTTTATGGCAAATCAACCTTGGCAGATCATTTATTGCCAACTAAACTTTATTTATTTATTGCTGGTAATACCTTTTTCTTTCAACAATTTATTGGTGCTTATATAAGTTTTTGTGTCTAGTAATACATTTTTCCAAGGGTACCAGTTCTTAAGTGAATGCAAGGCATTCAACTGGAATTCGAACTGGGCTCACCGATTTCTCTTTCTGAGCCGTTATCCACTGCACCACAACACACATCCGTCACTCTACGCTTACAGCACCTGGTATTCCCAAGCGGTCACCCATCTAAGTACTGACCAGGCTCAACGTTGCTTAACTTCGGTGATCGAGCGAGAACCGGTGTATTCAACGTGATAGGCCATAAGCCCTCTTTACATATTGTACTTTTATAAATATGTAAATATGCCAAAGAAATTGCTTATTTTCTTTCATTTTTTTTTTTAATGTTAACCGCAATAACTTAGACCATTCCATTTCTTTCCCTCTATCTGTGGGTTAAATGGAATCGTAGACTGGGCTCTTGAGCTTTGGCTGGCAGCCAGTCTAGGAAAAGAACAACTGTGAATTCAAAACCATGAAGAAGGCAATATGCAATCACTCTACTATCTTTCCCAAGATGTCATGTTAATTAATAAATAATAAAGAAATGGAATCTGTGGAGAGTTACAATCATCCCCATCCTGAAAGCCATGCTATTTAAAAAAGAATAAAAATCATATTATGATACCTAAAATAAATAACATTAAAATTCCTGTCAATTGCAACAGTAAGAATGTGCTTTAATCTGAAAATTCTTTTAAGAATACTTAAATAAAATGAATTTCAGTCTGAATTTCAGGGAGAAAAAATTATTATTTGCATTATTTAGCTTCAGACTATTGTTCTTATCTTTGTTATTATCGCAACATTTTGGCTGCTGTGTATTATGGCCTTCATCGGGGGTTTGTTAATCCAGGTAAACTTCAGGAAATGTTGAACTGAAGCCTTCATTTAATCTAAGTGGTAGATTGTTTTCATTCTGCTTTCCATTTTTAGAGATATCTCATCTTGTTCTTATTTAGAACTGTTTGGATATTGCTCACCATGTTTCCACTGATTTTAATTCTGCACTACCTAGCCTATAGATTGAACTAACAATTACAGTATCACCAAATTCATGAACCAATGCTTTAATACACTAGGCTGAAGAGCACAATGTTTCAGACATTGTGATAATAACAACAAAGATGAGGACAATAGTCCAAATGTAAATAATTTCAGTTTTTAAATTAAGTATAGGAACTTTATTTACTCAAGGCAGAATGTCTCTTTGTGAACAAGGAAAGCAATCTGGAAGACAGGGAAGTTGGTTGTGTGCAGGACTGGCTTTGAAAAGTGACAGTTTGGTTGACTGGCAAGTCACCAATGAAATCTGTGACTGACTTGAGTATTGTGAACAGGTCCGTATAAGTAGTGTGGATACTTGATTCAGCATTTTTCATTGAGCTTTTGCTTTAACAGCAATGTTTGTGATTAGGGCTGAGGTTTAAATTATATTTTATATTTTGGGAGATTTGCTTTGAGTCATATACAATGCTTGGATCCTTTGCATAGAGTGACATTTTTTATTTTGCTTTTGTAGTGTTCAAATCTACTTAGAAGGTTTTAATGTGGAATCAGAAAGAGATCTAATTTGAAACAAAATATAACACAATGCTTTATAGCAGTCACTCCAGATGAGAAATTATATTGTTGTCATAGTAATTGATCCTTCACTAAGACATATAAACATATGTAGGATATAATTCATACCAGGAAATACCAGAAGTTTGAATTGAATGCAATGTCGTTTGATCTAAGAGGAGTTGATCTACGGTGATCCCAAATATATATTATGTTCACCTAAGTTATATTAAATTAAGTTTTGTACTTAGTATCATCTTAGAACATCAAAATACCTAGGTACCTTGAGGATTGACTTAAAAGGTAACCTCACAGCTACCAAGTGCAGAATTGGGGCTCATAAGATAAACTGGAAGTGTACCAGCTGAATTTAGGACATACATATACAAGACAACCAGATGACAAGAAGTTATAGGAATGCCTACTTATGAAGAGGCCTGCAGAGAAAGATTGTTGCAGTCTCTGTCTAGCTAATGAAAAGCGGCAACAGTCAAAAATTTCAAATATAAATGACAAGAAAATAGACAAAAATCTTTCTTGTTTTAAATAAAAACAATATATTCTCACAAACATTACAATTTTTGAAAAAAATGAGCATGGGAGTGTATGTAATGATGTGTGTATGAGTGCTTGTAAGTGCTTGTTAGTTGTGGCAAAATTAGTTACATGCTGAGCAGCATCTGTCCAGTGAATGGAATAATATGAAATGTTGTAGAGCAGCTAAAACCCCTCAGGCAATCCCAAGAATGGAATAGTCTGTGGACAGAGGTAGCTATAAAAATAAAAACTAATAGCAGTCTAGGATTTGGAGTGTCACTGACATTAGTCGTTCACTTTGTCGGACTCTTTGTCTTTGGGCGGAGAGGAACCCAGATAAGGCTCTGCTGAAGAGTAGAGTCTCATCTAGAGAAAGGCAAACAAGAATTTTTTGTCCAGGCTTGAATTTACCCACATTAATTGGCCTTGTGCTGCATCTACCACATGCTTCTGTCCATGTGGAGAGGTTGTAAATAATTCTGAGTGTTATTGACAATTACTATCGGACTGTGCTCTCTGCAACTCAAACGACTTTACTTCTCCTCTTTTCTACTATTAGTTGTTCTATCTTTATAATGTTTGTTTTATTTGTATTAATATTCCTTAGCACGTATATTGTGCTGTAGATACTCAGCACACATCTTCTGGATATTGTCCTGCCACCTCAGTGATACAACAGAAAAAGTAGAAAATCTTTTGAAAGTGTGCTGCTTTTTATACTAATACCACGTGACCCTAGTTACATGACTATACGTCTAAAGGAGATAATTCATTTCTGACATATATGTTCTCATTTATTTTATTTTTTCATTTATTTTATTGTTTGGAAGACCTGAAACCATATACCCTTTAATCAGCTGACGTTAATTCAACAGAGTCCTGAAGTGAATAAGCAATTACTTAGTCCTATGTTCTTATCAGAGGCTAATGCTCTATATTTGTACTTCTGTTGAACTAAGAAATAAAATTATTTGTAAAAGAGCCTAAATTATACAAATTAATCATAAAAAAGGTTTTTGAAAAGGATAGCGAATAGCAAAGAATAATTTAAGGCAATAGTTTCATAAGTTTCCACTTATTGTAATCATAGGTAAAAGATGTTGAATACTTTGTGGATTTGTTGTAATTTTTCAGAAAGATGAAAAAGCATCCTGGCAATGATTTAACACTTGGTGCAATATGTTTAAAACATATTATTGAATAAAGTTAATTCATATATAATCTTGAAACCTTCAGAAAAGATTTGCTTCAGAGTTGCAATTTAGACTGAGGTAAAAATCAGTTTTTATTACAATTCAAGTCATTTGCAGTTCCAAATAGTCATGTTAGTTTTGATAAAAAGCAAATTAGTATCAGATTCAATCAGTCAGTTCGGTGTCATATGTGATACATGCTTGGGCAATCATGTCTTAAAAAGACATGACTGACTGGGTAAAAGATTTTTCTGCAGTAGGTTGCCATTACTTTCTGTGGTAGACTAGTTGCCAACCAAAGCTATAGAACCCAATCTCTCCTGATATTTAACACATAGCTGGAGGGAGAAGAGACGGATTAATACCTTTCCCAAGAGTATTTGCACATAAGTGAACACAACAAATCCAACTGGAATTCAAAATTGGCACAAATTGGAACAAATTTGAAAAAATATGAAATTGGCACAAAAATATGAAATTGGCACAAAAATATGAAATTGGCACAAATTTGAAAAAATATGAATCCTTCTCTTTTTCTTTCAGCTCTGGGTTAAATATCAGTACTGACTGAGCTCTCTTGTATTTGGGTAGCAATCAGTCTAGGAGAAGAAAAACTGAATTCACAATCAGTCTGAAGAGGTATGGGTTCCATCAGGCTATTTTGCACTAGATATAACTACTGTTATAGCTGCAACTACATGTAGTGCTTCCATCATGCCAATGGATTATGACATGATATGATAATAAAAACCTCTTTTCTACAATGGTTTTTGAATGGTCAATCACAGAAGCCATTTTAGACAGTCTGGATGTGCACATATGCACATTACAAACCTTTTGCTGTATTACATAGCACATGTAATACAGCACATTTTCTCCACATTCTCAAGGAATCTCTGAAAAGCAAACAAAAAAAAACAAATACATTAACAAGCCTCCTTTTTGACAGTCAAGTCCGACTGTTTTCATTACACGCTAAGCAGTTTTACAAAGACCTTAACAGCTGGTTCCTATGATAGCAACTAGTGGTATGTGGTGACCTTAAACAAGCATAACCTTTTTGCCATCGACCCATCTCAAAATTTGTTATTCAGTATGTAACTGGCACACATTTTTCATTCAGGAATTATGCCAAGTAAACATTTATTCATACTTAGCTAGCAAAAAGTTTGACTTAGAATTTCTTTTTTCCTTTCTCTTTAAAAATTTCTCTTCAAGTATTTATAAAAAATCAACTGTTTTGATTCCAACACAAAAAAAAAAAACAAAAAGGAAAAATTGAAATAAACATTTGCATGCAACTTGTAGCACAAAGGTCAATATTTCTGTCAATATTTCTTAAGTTATCTGTAGCACAAAGGTCAATATTTCTGACCTCCAAAATGCATGATCATCGATATTGTCTGAATAATTAAGGTTGAGAAGTTTTGAAGAAATTTAGTTCAACATTTTCAAAAGGAACAAATTTTAATGCATGGAGGATTTTACATAAACATTTGTAGATAAAAAGTAGTGATGCTGAGAGGTTTTTAATGTAGTGAGTCCCCTGGACCCATTTATGGCAATTTCAGTGGTTCCTCTGGAAATTCAGTGGATTCCAACTAAAGATAGTCAGGGTGAATAGAGGACTCAACGTTTTTTGTCAAGCAAGATAGAGGTAATTCCCACAGACTAAATATTTTTGAAAGATTCCTTCAAAAGGAAGTTTCTGCAATCCTCGTCTTGATAAATATTTTGGGTATTGTATACCAGTGTTATTATTCACAAAGTTATTCCAATTAGAAGATTTCAACTGATTCATATTAGTTTCTTTATAAAATGAAATTCAAATTGTAAGTATATATCTACTCAAAGCTAAAAATTGTGTCAACTCTTTCCATTAATATAAAAAAAATACAATCACTCATATTTGTATATTTCTTCTCAACTCTCTCCTAATTCTAATAAAAGTTGGTGATTCATTTGTGTGTAAATATTCATGAGATTTATTTTTTAATCAGTTCACCCTAAACAAAATGATAATGGCATTAAGATGCAAGGAGATACTGAAAGTGAAAGAGAATGAGAAGATTTTAAAAGGAACTGGAAAATCAATCCTAAACAGGAAACAATGGATAAAATCCTAGTCCTCTTCCAAACACTAGAGAGAAGTGTGAAGATGTGATTTTATTTCTTTTTTTATCTTTTGTTACTTAAAAAGTGAGTAAAGAAAATCAGGTGTTAATTGCTGTTTGCAGCAACTAAAGTATAATAACTCATCACTCAATAAGTCCCAGGCCTGACATATACATGATGCCACTAATGAAAATACGAAGTTGGCACGTGACAAAATTTGGGCCCAATCGGATTAGTAGTTTACAAATTACAGTTATTTAAGCTATTGTCACAAATTTTCAAAACAATGGAAAAATCTGGATTTTGTGTGTTGAAAAAGCATTGCTTTCTGATGGGAAAAAATACTGTTCAAGCAAAGTAATGACTTGATAAGTATTATTTGGACTCTGCTTTGTTGAAAATACTGGTTAAGAGTTGGCATGCCGACTTTGAATGCAATCGTACAGATACAAATGATGCTGAACACTCAAATCACCTAAAATCAGCAGTTGTCCTGGAAAACACCAAAAAAATCCACAAGCTCATTTTGGCTGATCGTAAATTGAAATTTTGTGAAATAGCAGAGGAGTTGAACATATCAGAAGGCAGTGTATTCACCATTTTGCATGAACATTTATCAGTGAGAAAGCTGTGTTCAAAGTGGGTGCCACGTTTGCTCACAGTCGATCAAAAACAACGTGTCGTTAATTCAGAGCGTTGTTTACAACTGTTTCAATGCAGCAAGAAGAAGTTTTTGTGTAAATATGTGGCAATGGATCAAACATGGATCCACCATTTCACTCCGGAGTCAAATCAACAGTCTGCTGAGTGAACAGCAGCAGGTGAAGCCATTCCAAAGTACCAAAGACGCAAACATCAGCAGGCAAGGTTTTGGCCTCTGTATTTTGGCGGGAAATCAAACTGCCAAAAAACGTAACTTTTTTTTATTCCATTTATAAAGAAGAAAGATTTGGTAATAATATTTTGATTTTAAAATTATTAGTGCATATTTTATCAGTAGACATTTTTTTAAATGTGATAATCTGAAAAGTTGGACAAACAAAATGAAATTTTTTGAAAATACATTAAATTTTTGAATCAGAACATTTTGTGGTGAAAATTTCTCAATTTTATTTTTTTTTAAAATCTACCAAAAATGAACTAAATATTGGATTTTAATAAAACCTTTGATACTTAAAGTGTAATAAAAAATATTTTTAAAACGTTTCCATTCCAAATTTATTTTTTGTACAAAAACATTAGCTAAGTTTTAAAATATATTTTTATCGGTATATTTAATTACTTTGTCAATAGTGTAATGTACAATTGTTTGTTTTATTCTTTTTTAGTTTAAATGTGGTTTTAGAGAAGGATGCTGAGGATACCATGGACTGAGCACGTGACTAACGATAAGGTTTCGGAGAAGATGGAAACGAGGAGAAAACTCATACTTAATATAAGGATGAGACAAATGAGGTTTCTGGGACATGCAATGAGGAAGGAGGGCCTGGAGAATTTAATACTCACAGGACGGATAGAGAGAAAGAGAGACAGAGGAAAGCAGCGTGATAGGCCTGGGCAAATGGATGGCAGAAGGGGGTTTGAAAGAGATACCAAGAGGAAGAATTTTGAGAGTGACAAGAGACAGAGCCAAGTGGAAGTCTATGATCGCCTACGTCCTGAAAGGACACGGCACATAAAGAAGAAGTTCAGAAACTCCGCAATTCTGACACCTGTCGCGTTAGTGAATTCAGTCAAACAGTATTATTTTTTTTTTACTACAGACACTTAACTACTTGAAATTACTTATGTATGAAACTGAAATAAATTTTAATTTGTTAGTGGCTACTACTCTACCTCCACTGTGTAAAAAAAATGAGTTAACTTCTCTTCTAAGAATTTTTATGTAGCTTTTTTTCTTGTTTTTAAGAAAAAATATTTAAAAAGTAAGGAAAAAGTTTATTAATCCAACAAAAAAATCTAAAACTAAATACCTTAGTACACTATTTCTTTTAAGGCAGAAGTCGAATTGTATAAATAATAGATGAAAATCAAAGGTACTTTACTTTTTACATTGTTGTTAACGCGTGTCTGAAAAATATGTTTTCCGAGAAAATTTACGACAGTCGTAAAGTTCAGTTTGTGGCAAGCCTGTGTCATGACGTAAGAAATCGAGCAGCTAGTTTTGTTGGTTTGATGGTTGCAGTTGGAGGGTGGCTTTGAGCTCATGTTTTTAGAAATATGGCAGATTTTTTAAAATCAGCTCTTGGCTACTTTAGTGGGGGAACCCCAGGACGAGAGGACAATGATTTCGTGGGTCAAAGTGTCGAGCTTGGTTCCCAAAAACTGCGTGTCAAGAGCGTAATTGCTGAAGGTAAGTCGAACGTCTGGGGGTGGTCATTATTTAGACTACGGAGAACTGGGGGATTAGTTTTTAATGCTTTTATGTTAGTAAGTTGATCTCCCATTTTGTGGTCAGGAAAAGATGTTTCTTCTGAGAAGTGAAATTATAAAAATGTGCCCTGTACATTCACCCACCTTTAATCAGTTAATTTTAGAGAAATATTCAAAGAAAAAAAATATTGGCGATATTTGATTGTTTTTGTAGTTTGTCCGTGTAAAATGAAAAAGTTGAATCATTTTTGAGAATTTAAAAAAAAATATGGGACTTTTTCTTTTTTAAAATGTATTTTTTTGCTGTAAAATCCTATTGTAAGGATTTATTTTAGTTTCTTTGCAAAACATAATTTTTAAAATATGTCTTCGTTGTTAATGTTTTTGTCTTGTTGGAAACGTTTGTTCTCACTTGAAGTGACTTAGCCTTATGAAAAATATTTCCTCTTAGAAAGAAAAACTTTAATTACATTTTATGAAAAACTTGGGGGTGGATTGTCACTAATGAGAATTCAAAAATTCATTTTTTATGATTCGTTCACAGAAATTTTGGTTCATAAATTAAAACTATTAAATTATTGAAAACAAAGGATAGCTGAAGTAAGTTTTCAAATTAAATTAATTTCCCAGTGAAATTATTTCGTCTTAGTGGTCTTTTCTCATATCTAAATTTAAATTTCTGGTTGAGTTATTTATATTGTGATGCAATCAACAATAGTTAAAAAGAAAAAAAACTTTTTTCATGCTTTTTGTCGGAGGTGAAAAGAGTTTCATTTGCTGTTATGCCAACTAACCAAAGAAAAATGTAAATATTACTACTTGGCACCGCATGACTCATGTAGAAATATTCATCGGCTGTAGTCCAGAAAATTTGCACCTTCATTTGCATATAACAAAAAAGAAAGAAAAAAACATTGATAGTATTTTATTTCTCTTAAATAATATTGTTTTATACCTTTTTTCCTCAATTTAAAATACTTTCTTTGGTTGGATTCACATGAAAAAAACATATTTACGGTTAACCTTAGTAGCCTTTTCTTCTTCAAACAATGTGATTGTGTTGTATGCCACTCCATGCTTTGAAATGTGACTGATCCGGTTTATTCAAATTCGGAATCTTGTCTTTTCCAGTCCATCCATGGTCATTTAATTTAGAACTTTTAAATGTTCAAGGAAGAAATAAGCTGATAAATGCTGTATTATCCATTGTTCTTATTTTGTTTACTTACGTTAATGGTGCACCGTCTCTTTAAGTTTCACCGCTACTGTTGGTACGCTTTTTTTTTTTTTTTTGTGACAATCATTCACTTATACTTCAACTTCAAACAATTGAATCGTTGTTTTTTTATTTTTATTAAAATTTGCATTCACCCTATTAGTCCTGTATTTGAAAATATATCTTTCTCTTTTTTGGTGTCGTTACCTAGAGCAATTCTTGCTTGACTGTCTCTAAGGATCGCTAAAAATTTTCAAACTAGAATGAGGTGAAACCGAGAGTGGGTTAAAAAATAATGATGTCACATCATTGTGGTTGGGTTTTCACTTTTACGGAAAATTAACAATAGTTATCTCTTTTTATGAGCGGAAGATCAGAATAATGAATGTTTATTTATTTACTTCAAATTTCAAATGTTGTTTCCTTCCAGTTCATAATTCTTGTACCCACCCACACACATGAGACATCCAGGAACACTACATATATTTTCCAAACCCTCCTACGCAAAATTATTATTTCTTATTGTATTTCTGGGCATCATGTTTTGTTTATTTAAAAAAAAAAAAAAAAAGAAACGATTTTTTTTGTTATAGAAGAAGAAAAAAAATGCTCTTTTTAAGAGAAAGGTCAAGTTTTATATTTCTTAATCTTATCGGTGCTTTTTAAAAACATTGATTTCGTCACCCGGGCACTAAATTAGATGATTACCCCCTCCCCGTATAAAATTAAACCACCCACTCTTTTGATGGGTAATTTGTAGTAAATAATGTCCCTTTAATAATAAAGCACCAACGGATACTAATTCTGAATTTAAAATTATACTAACAGTACACTACTACACACAGGTGTAGCTTTTTAAAGTTATGCTTTTTATTTGAAATTAAAGTAAATATTTTTTTTAAATCTCACATGCATGACACGCACACGGTCTGCAAATAAAATAACAAAACAAAATCTTTATTACTCCGAACATCCTCGTATATATAAAAAAAAAAAATTACAAAACTAAATAAAATAGTACTATTGGTATTAAAAATGTCTAAATTGTTGTAAGCGTAAGAAGTCCTTGAAAATAATGTTTGACTTACTAACATCGAGAATTCTGATATCTTACAAAAATAACATTGTTTTAATTCTTTTTATTCGCGTATGTATCTTAAAATATAATATTGCAAAAAATACCTGATCATAAAGGTATTTTTTGCAATATATTATTATGTGTCGTATATTTCATAAGGTCCTTATGAAATATACGACACACCCACAATGACACGAATCATGTGAATATCTTTATCTAACAAGTTATAGGCAGTATCTTATTTTTTTTATTCATTTATATTTTGTATTCGTCCACTTAAAAGGTGAACTCTGAGTGTTTTGCTAGTTTTACTTGAACTTTGGCTCAAATATTATTAGCATATATTTGAAAACTTTTTGTTTTACCTGCAAGAATGCTATTCTGTTGTAAATGACACTTTTTTTTTATATCTTTAATTAGTAAGTTACTTAAGTTCTGAATTCTTAGTATTTTCTTTACTTTAACTTTAATGGTACGAACTACCGAAACTCATTTACAACATTCTCCCCTTTTTCTTAATCATTCTTGAGTTTTGATATTATACAAGCACAAAAATGCATTCATGGAAATCAAAATTTTCTTTCGTTCATTTGACTGAGTGAAATCTGTTCATCTGTCTTCTTAGCTAATTATTTTTGGTTATTATTTATTAAACTTAGTTTACAAGGCCACTAGTGTACCCACTGAGGACTGAACTTGGTACTCAATTGTAATGGTTAACTACACCACTAGTTCACTAACTATTGCTCCATGTCTTATTTCTGGTTGATGTCGTATTTCTAGTTGATTGTTGGTTAGGGAACTTGAAAATATACATTCATGTGTGCTTTTTATTCATTATTTTTTTAAATTTATTTTTGTTTAATAAGAAACTTAAATTCAAATATCAAGTGTTAACATGCATGCTCATCTCTCAAGCTATTAATGATTCTTAACTAGATATTTAATGATAATGACCTTCTACAAAACTTGATTTGTCTTATTAGGTTAATGCAAAAGTTTTTTTTTTCTTTTATTTCCTCAAAATCTTAATATAAATTTATAGCATCATTATTCTTCCCTTGAATTTTTCTGACCTCACATCACATTTCAGATAAATTATGTATTCCTTATAAAAGAAGAATTTTTATCTGGATTATTCATTGATATCTTGAGCCTGTTAGAATAACTATTTTGGCAAGAAATGTTACATGGAAAAATTTTACTTCAATGCATTTGAAACTTGAGAATGGGTGGTGTTTGCCATCAAGTTATGAAGTGTCCTTGGGGAGTCATTCTCACCCCCCCTCCTACTGTATAATGCAAATCAGTCATTAATCTTAACAAAAGATATGCAGTGTTGATAGAAGGCACAGAAAGGAAACTAAAGAAACTTATAGACAAGGTAGTAAAGGAAAACAAGGGGAAAATAAACATAATTGTAAGAAGACAGAATATTTGGTTGTCAGTAAAAAGAAACACTTCAAGATTGGAGACTTCAAAATCGTGTAAATATAAAAAAAAATTAAATATCTAAGAACAGAAGGCAGATAATGTCATACCAGAATCTGAAGGCACATTGGAATAGTGAAAGTTTTCTTTGAAAAGCTAAGCAAAATATTAATAAACAAGAATACTGAACTGTTAAGTAATATTGATTCTCTTATATGACTGAAGGCTGGAAAATCTCCACACCTCTGAAAAAGACTTAAAGCAGCAGAAATGTGCTTCTACAGAAGAATATTATGAGAATCATATGGATTGAACATATGACTAATGAGGAACTTTTATGGCAATTAAAAACAAGACGGACACTTATATGTAGAATCAGAAAGAAATAATTGAAACTTCTGGGGTATAGAATGAGGAAAGGGGTCTTGGTGAATGTGTCAGTCACAGGACATATTGAAGGCAAGAGAAGCAGAAGAGACACACACAGCAAAAATAAATATATACATGGCCTTATTTTTACAGGACATGGGCTATCTATGAATTGCCATGACTTCTCGGAAAAATAGTGGAGTAGTTTCCCATTGCTTAATTCAAAGCTGGCTTTCTTCTGGTTGCCATCGAAGGTTAGAGAGAACAATCTAATTTGCTATTAAATCTATATCTGTATTTAGGAGGAAGAGATGGATTCATGCCTTTTCCGAGAGCATTAGAGTGAAGTGAATACAATAGATTAGGCTGGTACTTGAACTTGGATTGCCAGTTCCACTTTTTGTGTCAATAACTGTAATGCCATGCATGCATCCATTTAGTTGTTTATCATTTTCAGATATGGCTTCTCTCTTCGTAATCCTATGAGCTGTACTAGTTATAAAAGTACATGAAGATGATTGGCAGATTTTGGATTTATGCTTGCATTTCATCAGTTGATGTATATAATGTCAAGTCAAATATTCTCTCCTATCTAATGGTTCATATAAACACTTATGAATTGTCGGTTTGTTTCATAAGTTGAAGATAGATTACACTAGTATCTATTTAAGTAAGATTAGACATTTTGTTTGAAACTGAAATTGAAGGTGTGTTTTTTTTTTTGTTAGAATGTTCATGGTAGGTTTTATTATTCTGCTTTGTTCTATTTAATTTTCTTTATAAGGCTTCATTACAATATAGGTGCTTTTTTTTTTTTTTCTTTTAATTGAACAAAAACAAATAACTTTTATTATTCACTAGCAGTATAGCCCAGCATTGCTCGATGTAATGAAAACTTTTATATATATATATTATTGATTTTCTGCACTATTGTAAGAACTGCAACCTTGAAACTTCTGAATATCGTTTCTTATGTCTTTGTCTAGGAGTGTATCAAATTTGATTAAAATCAGACCACTCCTTTGCGATTATCAATTTTTCAATATTTATTGGGTGTACCTCAACACAAAACCTAGCTAAGAACACTCGCAGACGCTTATAGTACAGCTGTGTAAATTTTCAAGAAAATTGGTTCAGCCATTTCGGAGTCTATAGGCAATGAATACACACACACACACAAAGTTCCATTTATAAATAAGTTTAGATAAATTCTAAAGCTTATATGAATACTCATCAAGATTCACTTCACCTTTCTTATTAGTTTGTCAGCTCTTGATAACTTAAAAATTATTTTGGGAAATATCCTCTTTGTGTGCTGTAATTTTGAAGAAATAAAAAAAAAAATGAAAAAATAATTGCTACTACTTGTTACTGAGCACACCTGTCAGTGTAGAGCTAGACAAAATCTATTACAGGCATCTGCTCTGTTGTTTATACTACAACTATGCTGAGTAGACCTAGGGTACAATTTCTGGAAGAGAACGTATAATCTGGTGTGATCAATTCTTTGAATAAAGCTAGTATGCCCAAATTCTTGCAGGGTTGGATGAAAACCCATAGGAGCCCTAAGCACTTAAAAGCATCTGCAAGTTAAGTATTCTAAAATAGAATCTCTGTGAGAATGTACAAAAAAAGGAAATTCAGTGAGAATGTACATTGTGGAAACGCCAGCTAGAAATAAATATAGAAAAAAACTTCATATTTATTGAAATAACAAAGTATGGATGTCTTCTTTTTGCACACCTTCTTTTTTTGCTAGGTAATTTTTTTTTTCAAAATAGTAATTTTTATTGTTTCTTCCTCACATTTATTTAATAGCAACAAACCAACAATTTGTATTTATTTGCCATGAAGTCATGTGGCACAATTTTCCAGTCATATAGATTACATTTTACAGTGACACACTTGCATAGCCTCTTCACCTATCAAATAGTTGTCCAACATTCAAGATATCTTTTTAATAAAAAGGTTCTAATGTAATGAATTGTGTAAATATGTTGTTATGCAGACTTAAATTTATTTGATAATGCAAAAGTATGTCCATTTTTTTTTTTTTTTTTTTATTTCCTCAAAATTTTAATATAAATTTATAGCATTAAAATTATTTCTTCCCCATTAATGTATTATGAATGCTTAACCTTTTTTTTTTTCTTTTTTCACATATATAATAGTTGGAATAGAATATATATATATATATATATATATTTTTTATAATCATATCGCCCCAAGCAAGGCATTTTACTGCCACTGTTTTGCAGGGGTTACATAGGAGGAAAGTTATGAGAAAGAGTGACAGGTTATAGGGGGTGTTAGGAAGTGGGTAAGAGAAGAATGAGAATACTGATGAGAGTGGAGTGGATGGAGAAAGGAGCATGAGAGAGAAGATACAGGTTTGTGAGATAGATGATTATTGACTTTACATTTGAATTCTTGGAGATTGTAGCTGTCGGAAGTAAGTAAATGGAAGGGAATTCTACAGGTGGGAAGTGCAAAAAAAGAAGCTGATGGAGTAGAATTTGCATTTACATTTGATTGGTTTCACAGTAAAAGAGTAGGACCAAGTTGCTAATGTTGTGGCTCGAGTAAATTCATAGATAGGGCACCAGTGAGCTAAGTTCATTGGAGCAGAAGCCATGAAATTATTTGTAGAAGAAACACAGGGAAGCTACATTGTGCCGATGAGAAAGTGACTGTATCTGAGCTGCCAAGTTGAGATTGATCACATTACAGATTCTCTGTTGGATTTTGTCAAGGACACCTAGGTGGATAGCTGGAGCACTGGACCAGATGTAGCAGCAGTATTCAATGCACAGGCAGATGGTAGATCTGCAAGTGTATAATATATGCAGATTGATAGAAGAATGTCTGTCAAAAATAAATACTGACTTTCCTATTAAAAATGTCATAAAAATAGAAAAATAACCCTCGCTCAAGAAATTTGGTACTGCACTCAGCAAGGCGGGGTGGTTCAAGATACAATATACTCCTGAATTGGTTGAGATATTATGTATTGTTTAAACTGTATCTCAGAAACAAACATATATACGTAGTTAGTTTTAGCATTAAATAGATTTACCACTTTTTCTGGTTTATACCCACAATATGTTGAAACACCAGTTTCCATACAATCACCAAAGTTAAGTAATGTCAAGGCTGGTCAGTAGCTGGATGGGTGACTGCTTGAGAATACCAGATACTGTAAGCTTGATGCAATGGATAATGGCTTGGAATTTCAATTTCTGTTCAGTTTGTTATATTAAAAAAAAAATCAGTCAATAAATTGTAAACACATTTTTTTTGTGAAATTCTGAAATTGAATTTTGTTTATAGTCTTACCTATTTAGTTTTTTTTTAATGTGTTTACTATAATATATCTTTGTATATGATTATCTATTTCAAATTATAAAACACAATGTGGCTATAATTATCACTCAGGCAATCTGATCTCTCCTTAGTAATGAAATTTCCTTATGGCTATGAAAAAACATTCTTGCATGTGACAATAAATTTCAAATGCTAGATTACTCATGCAGAAAATATAGCCAGTGGGATTGCAAAATATTGTCCTTTTTATTACTATTTGGGTTAACTTATATTTATAATATATGCACAAAGTACGGAAAATAATTTTTTTTTTGTTTTTTAAACTTTGTCAAAGTTTTACAATTTTTTTTGTATTTTCATCAGTTTTGTATATTTTAAATTATTGCACACATCATATAAAAGTATTTTTTCAAGAAGTTATGAAATATCCTTGTCATTTTTGTGAAGTTGTTCAAGTATTCCTTTTTATTTGTTTCTGCTACTGTTATTTTTCCTTAACTCTGTGTTAGTCACATGGGTTGGTTTGTTATCCCCTCATTTTTAAAGTACTTGAAATTCCGAGTTAACAACATAGACTAAACTATCGCCCAGTTCACACTCCACCCATGTCTATTGAACAGGTGTAGAGGCTCATCCCTTGTTCCCTGTTTAGGATGTGGTGTCCGGCTTTCTTTTTTCCAATCTTTTCAATCTTATGTAGCCCCCTGCACATCAGTGGTGTTACCGCCTTGCTCGGGGTGATATGGTTAAAAAAAAAAAGTTTCTTTTGCTTCCTCCCACTACTCTCCTAACTCAGTGAGGGTGTGTAACATACAGGGTAGTGTAGTTGTAGTGGAAGGAGTTTATCCATTTTCAAAAATCCGAGGTTACTAACACAGGGTTAATCACTCTTCTCTCTTGTGTCTCTTTGCTTTGCTACCTTTATTTTCCAAATAACTGAAGCATACAGATGAATGATTCAACAATTTGGCATGTTGATAAAATTGAAGTGTTCTCATTAGATTACCAGTTTTCCTATTTTGTTAACAAATGAAGTGTTAATTAATTTTGCCATTGCATTAAACTTACAAAAACATTGTTGAAACACTTGTTCCTGTATGATCAGTGAAGTAAACCTGGTCACTATCTAGATGGGTGCCTACTTGGGAATGCTGGGTGCTGTAAGCTTAGATGTGTGAGTGACATAATGGATAGCTTGGAATTGTTAATTGAAAAGCCAAGTTCCAATTCCCATTGAGTTTGTTGTATTCACTTATGCACAAATACCTTTTGTAAAAAGTATAAATTCACCTTTTCATCTCTTCATTATTAGTTAGTTAATAAGACTTGTATCACTAAAATCATTCTCTTACAAAAATATTTTCTGGCTTTAAATAACCTGTAAAGAAGTTCATAAGCTGAAAAGAAAAGTAATCAATACAATTGGTTGTATTTTCTGCATGACTAATGTAGAATTTTTATCCAAAAAATTAACTCTATTTTCACATGTAAGAAAGATTTTTTTTTCTCTTGAGATTTAAAAAAAAAAAAATCTTGATTTGAGGTTGATAGAGTTGAAACATTATTAGATCAGTCCTCCTATATAGAAGTGACAATATTTTCACAGACAAAGAAGAGACTTGGAGCAGTAGAAATGTGGTTTTATAGAAGGATGCCGAGAATATCATGGACTGAGCATGTGAAGAATGATATAGAGCACATGATGAGAAAAGAAGGCTTCAAAAATTTGATACTCACAAAAAAGATTGAAAGCAAGAGAGGCATAGGAAAACCATGAATCATCTGCTTGATGAACTTGAGTGGGTAGATGGTAGAGCAGGGTTTAGGAGATAGAAAGATAGAAAATTTATGAAGAGCTACAATGGACAGGAAATTGTATAGAGCCATAATCACTAATATCCTGCAAGCACACAACATATAGATTTTCTATGCTGTAATAAATGACTGCAGTCTTCAAATAATTTTGCAATTACTCAATGCTAATAAGTAAACATACCTCATGTTATCATAACATAGAATATGGATTAAAGTGTTGTTGATTTAGTAATTGTGAATTCAATCCCTAGTCCAGATAGTACAGATTTAGACTTGGTAAAAAGAGTGAACAGTAACAGAGCAGGAGTAAAAAAAAAAAAATATTCTTAGACATTGTCAGTGAACTGAGAAAAATATATCCCTGTAGATTTAATGGCGGGTTCAGTTTGAAATTCCCTGAATGTTACCTGGATTAACAGACACCTGAAGAAATCTGGAGGGCTTAATGTCTGAAATGTTGTGATAAGGACACTGCTTACTAGTGTGATGTCCTGTTGTTATAACATGACATGTTGGCTTGAGTAATGTCTGATGCTACGATAACAAGGGAATATTTCCATAACGAGCTGCATAACTGATGAATATATAGTCCTATTGCTTTTTATATTCTAGGTGCTTAGAAATGAAACAAGCAAAGCTTTCTACTATAATTGGTTTTGGTTCTTTGGTAATTATGCTTATAATTTGTCTATCCCTTTTCCAATAATGAGAGAATATTCAGCAGTATTCATAAAATGCCCAGAATAAAAGCGGTATTATCCGCATGCCCGGGTTGGAGGCAACACTATCCGCATGCCCGGGTTGGAGGCAACACTATCCGCATGCCCGGGTTGGAGGCAACACTATCCGCATGCCCGGGTTGGAGGCAACACTATCCGCATGCCCGGGTTGGAGGCAACACTATCCGCATGCCCGGGTTGGAGGCAACACTATCCGCATGCCCGGGTTGGAGGCAACACTATCCGCATGCCCGGGTTGGAGGCAACACTATCCGCATGCCCGGGTTGGAGGCAAGGCAACTATCCGCATGCCCGGGGGAGGCAACACCTATCCGCATGCCCGGGTTGGAGGCAACACTATCCGCATGCCCGGGTTGGAGGGCAACACTATCCGGCATGGCCCGGGTTGGAGGCAACACTATCCGCATGCCCGGGTTGGAGGCAACACTATCCGCATGCCCGGGTTGGAGGCAACACTATCCGCATGCCCGGGTTGGAGGCAACACTATCCGCATGCCCGGGTTGGAGGCAACACTATCCGCATGCCCGGGTTGGAGGCAATACTAATATCTTATTTACAGTTGGACCAATGTCCTCCTTTCTGTTGTTCTTATCACAATGTTTCAGTCATATTGACTGGCTTTCTTTGGTTATCTCTCAATCCAGGTAATCTTCATTTGTTTTAAATAGGAAGCCATTACTAAATGTAGGGGGGTGACTATTCTCATTCTGTTGCTCATCTCTAGGGGTGTTGCTTCTTGCTGAGCATATTGATGAGATAAATGAATTGTAATGAAAAATACGTAATCATGTAAAATTTGGGATATCAGTCAAGATTTGAAATTTTGCTTTCAGTGGGTTTTGGATGAATAAAAAATTGAGCTTTTCATCATCCATTTGTAACTTTTTTTTTTTTTTTTTTTTTTAATCATCTCACCCCAAGCAAGGCATTCCACTGCCACTATTGCGCATGGGGCTACATAAGGGAAGGTAAAGAGGAGGAGTGGTTAGACATAGGGAATGTCAGGAGGAAGGTGACAGATGAGTAAGGATAGCGAGGATGAGGGTTGGGCAGATGGAAAGAGTGTTTGATAGAATGGGAGCAGGTTAGTGTGTTAGGTGTCTATTGACCTTACATTTAAACTCCTGGAGATTGTAGCCATCGGGGAAGCAATCATTTGGAAGAGAATTCCGCAGTCGGGAAGTGCGAGGAAAGAAACTGTTGGAGTAGAAGTTACGGCTGCATTTTACATTTTCTTCCAAGTGTGATACAAAAATTAGAACAGAAAAATATTTTGAACAATATTATCCTGAGATTTTAATTTGGTTTTAGCTAGCAAGACACTTTAACTGATTTATCATTCATGCAATCTGGGTGTATATGATAGCTTTGTCTTTATATGGTTTGTGATTCAAAGAAACATCTGATTGTTGCATGGAAATCTGGCTGAAAAAGAATTTGTAGGTTTCATTATTTGGCATCCAAGTTATCTCAGTTTATGAATAATACAACAATAGATTCATGCAAGAAGAGATTCAGCATGTAGGTATAGAGTTACTATAATTCAGCAAGTTGTTCAAGCAAGTAAGTTTTGGTCTTTGAAAAAGACAATAGAAGAGAATGTATTTTCTGTTTACCTGGTATATATGAATGGGGAAATATCTGAGTTATCAACTAAAGGTTTTCCTTTCTAACTTTGAGAAGAGTTAAGATATTGAACATTTGATTGAATTCTAAAAAATATCTCCCTTGTGGATTTACTATTGTTAATATTACATTTTGCCTAATCCACTCTTCAATCCATAACAAATGTAATCTGTGGGAAAAAAAAAACATTTTATCTTCAGCAACATACTGACAATAAAAAATTGTTCATGAAAATACCTACTTGGGCATTTAGTGTACACTCAAAGTTAAGCAATGTCAAGCCTGGTCAATACTAAGATGGGAGACCCTTAGTAACACCAAATACTGTAAACAACCATACAACAGACTTAGCAAACTAGAGATGGATACAGTCTTGCTACCTATATACCCAGAAGACCTCAATATGAGGTACTTCTGAACTGACAGGCCACAAGACCTACTTAGAGTTGGGTGAGGAGGAGAATACGTGGAGTGTGTGACACTGAAAATAGTCTGGTGGGTATATTAATAATTTCTGTGGCTGGTAAGTTTTTTACTTATTTATTACATCCCCTTTTCTCTTTTTTTTTTTTTTTTTTTTTTTTTTTTGGAAGAAGACATTTTTCACTATATGGATGCACCTTCAGATCTCTTTGTCACACTTCCCATCCATTATTACACTACCCAGATAAATACATTTATGTACCCACTTGATTCTGATATCTTCAATTCAAAAATCGCATACTGCCAGCCATCACCTGTGTACAGGTATCCCTCAATTAATGTTTTCAATTAGTGTGCTAAAATTTTTATATACCAAACTTTGATTAGTGCATGCATAATACTTTATTAGTGCTGCAAAAAATTCTTCAGTTTAACCATAGTATTTGAAAATTTATTTTTTTATAGTTATGAATGTACACATTTGCTGCACTAATCAAGGGATTCCTGTACTTGGGGTACCTGACAATCTGAAAACAGATCATTCAGGTGGCTATATCAGTGAACAATTCTTATTGTTAGTGGATTGCCGAAGATAAGTTTTGTTTTTTTACAAATAAGGCACTATGTTCATCTTGCGAGATAAACAGATGCCAACTCCGTCAATATGTATTTGGCTTGATACAGTTATGAGGTGAATTTGAAACTGAAAAGTTCCATCTGTGTGTTTAAAATTCTGCATTGTTAGGTAGATATATTAAAAATACTTTAGCGTTTAGTTGCAGGTTTATTGATTTATCTATGTATATTTAAAGTTTTATTGTGGCTCCTCATATGACCAGTATGTGATAACTTCACACTGGTGACACATGAATTTAAACCAGATTTATCTATATCTTAGTGTTTATATCTATTTTACTTTGTTTTTTATATATTTTTTTATCCACTTTTCTTTTAACTTCAGTTGAAGTATGCAAGTGTTAAATAGAAAGATAATCTTAGCACAATCAAGAGGTAACAATACAATATACACAGATTTTATTGTACCAGAAGATGAATCAGCAATGTTATCAGTTCTGATCTGGCATCATTTTACATTTGACAAGGTCACATCATTTTACAGTTGAAATGGTTAGATGTAGCCATAAGTTCTGTGCTGACAGTTTCTTCTATTGCACTTCTCATTTGTAGAAATTTCTTCTGGCTGCTTGATTCCCAGTCAACTTGGATCTTCAAAAAAATTAATGCAGTGTTGTCTTCTTAATTCCTGTTCTTTCCTTAATGTTTTGTTTTGTTTCTTTTCTTTTCTTTTTTTTTTTTTTCTCATAATTTTCCACTCTTGGTAACCCCTTGCATTTTAGTGGCTTTGTCTAACTTGGGGTGAGATGATTTAAAAAGCTTTTATATTTTTCTTTTTGTCTTAAATTACATTTCTTTCAAAATCACTATACTATACATAAATACGTTCACGTCTAGAGTCACATACAGTTATGCATAAAAGTCATAATTATATTTGTATTGCCTATCATAGATTTTTAAAAAATTTCAATTCTGTTTTCTTTCTACATCCATTTCTTTGATTTAGCTAATAAATTAAAGAAAATAAATACAGTGTAACCTTGGTTGTGAATATCTCATCATGAACAAATTTTTGAAACAGAAAAGCATCTCAAGGGTAAACATGTTTTGAGCAACAAGCACACAAGCTGGCAACATGCTAGGAGTGTTGGTGAGAGAGTGCCAGTTGTGGTGTAGCTGTAAATGTTTAGTGAGGTATATGCCAGTGAGTTGAGTTGAGTCCAAAAGAGAAGAAACCCCAGAAAAACAGTTACTTGTTTTTATGAAAGGGAACACCCTCCCAAACAATAACATTTCAGCCTTCATCTCTTTCCTTACCACCTTCTACTTATGCCATCAAATCTCCTCCATAATGGTAGAATAGAATTAAATTAAATTTACATCTATTTATTTTTTGTGTTAGATTTAATGATTTCATTGGTTTTGTGTATGAGTTTGTGTATAGAACAGGGTTACCACAAACTATCCCTGAACCTTTGGCTAGTGATGGGGAGCTTGATTGGGGTCTTGGGTCAGTGCTTTGTGAGACTTGCTATCTTATGTGTTTTTTTTTGTTTTTTTTTCTGTCTACATTTTATATGAAATTTCATATTTTTCATCCATAATGTTGAACCTGTTCAATTATTCAACTTTTTAACAGGAAAAATTTCCAAGTTTATATTAAAAACTGCTGCAAAATTTTGCTTTATTTAAGTTGAAATAATTTATTATGACAGGTTTCTAATTTCTATTTAGATACATTGTATTTATTTTCAATATTTTAGTTGAATTGTTCACCTATAATAGTATATAATTCAGAATTGGGTTACAATGAAATTTTGTATTTTATATGAATATTGCCTTATGAAAATCGATGTAGTAAAGTGGGGGACCCTGTATCATAGATTTAGTTTAAGCAGTCCTCTGGGGATCAGGAATGTATTAATCTATTTTATATTGATTTCTATGAGTAAAATTTTTTTTTTTTTTAATCATATCACCCCGAGCAAGGCGGTAATGCCACTGATGTGCAGGGGGCTACATAAGAGTGAAAAGATTAGAAGAGAGAAAGCTGGAAACCACATCCTAAACAGGGAACAAGGGGTGAGCCTCTACACCTGTTCAATAGACATGGGTGGAGTGTGAACCGGACGATAGTTTAGTCTATCTACTCCAATTGAAAAAAAAAAAAAGTGAAAAGATTGGAAAAGAGAAAACCGGAAACCACATCCTAAACAGGGAACAAGGGGTTTATGAACATTTTGGGTTCTGAATGGCCTTCAGGAACAAATTTATGAACCGAGGTTCTACTGTACATGAATGCAAACTGAGGAATATATTGTTTTTATTTTTGACTAAAATTTTATTTTTCACTTGTATTTTTTTGTCATTTTCAACCAAAGTATTTGTTTTTATTCTTTCTTTATAGCTTTTATTTTTGTATATGTATCTTAATACCTCTATACAGAAAAAAAAATGTTTACAGGTTGTAATAAGGTGAAAAACTATTTGCAAGCATTCTAAATGTAATAAAATGAGTGAAGAGACCCACCCATCCACCAGCTGCACATAATTTATAATTTCTCTTATCTTTGTTTCTTAATTGTTATTAATTTTCTAATCTAATGCCCTTTGTTTTATTGACTTACTTATTGACCTCTGTACTAATTTCTTGATGTCATTTAAACATAAGAACAATAACAAAAATAATTTAATTGATATTTTTAATGATGCTAATATAAACATATTATTGCCCTGTCAGCTGAGGCTTGAAAATATGCCGACTGCACTTCTGCAAAAAGTTAAGACCCCTTTCGACAAGGCAACCTGTCTATCATGGATGGCAACCTGTGATGCCTGAGGTTGGGATAGTTGAGGGCTTCAGACATTAAGTAGAATACTTTTGAATTCCAACACACTACTTTGGTTCTTAGTTGGGCTAGATGGTCAGTTAGAGACCTGATCTGATCATGTCAAGCCTTAGGACCATTCCACACACCATAAACACAATAACTTCACTAGCTACCAAAAAAATCATAATCACATCAATCAAATTGGTACAAGACTATGGTGGCAAGGGTCAATCAGGTTATAACTAAAAATGTATCATCAAAAATTAAATTCAACTTCATAGGGTTAGATGAAAGATTATTGGTGACTACATATAAATACTTAGCCTGAATATACCATTTTTATATCCCAGAGATGCTTGAGTGAATAGGCTTCACCCCAACCATCTCTCATGATAGGGCTCCAAGGAGGGTGGGGAGCAAAGATGATGAAAGTAAAAATATATAATATAGTAACAAAGAAAATGAAAAGACCCCCCCACCCCATCCGAATCAAGTTCTGATAACAAATCAGAATTTGCATCGTAATGGAGTCCCTTGAAGAAACTCCTATTACAAAACTATGACCATTTATAATTGAAAAAATAATATACTCTCTAATTACTTCTTATAGTAACTTTATAGTTACTCCTATAACTGTTAAAAAAAAACAAAAAAAAAACAATGCAGTAATAATTCAAGTAGGGAAAAAATCTATGCAGAAAAAATCCTCAAATGGTCAACATTTAATAACTTAAAAATCAAAAACTATCCACACCAAAGTCTAAACACATCCAGAGCTGTAATCAAAAATTCACACTTAGCAGCTTGCTCCTTCAAAGAAATAAAAGTTAACCCGAAAAACAAAATGTAAACAATGTAACCAGAATAACAATTAAATGGCAAAGCCACCAAATGAAATAGAAATACTTTATATCATCACAAAAGTGGAAACCTTCATGATATCATAAATGGCAAAGAATCAGCCATCATAAAGACAGATGTACTAGAATTCTGTTATGTCCAAAATGCAGCAGTAGAGATCATCAAAAAACTGAGTGCAAAGGTAGCATAAAATGCATAAATTGTAATGCAAACCACCCTGATTGCTCACATCTATTTAAAGCTTGGCAAAGAAATAGATCAAATATACAAGAAATATAACTTTTCCTGAATCCTGGAAAATTGCTGAAAACACTGGACAAAATATTACAATAAATTATGCAAATTCAAGTTCTTTAAGGCCATTCACCTTTAAGTATTTACAGATAAAGGCAAATTCGGTAGTTGATCATAAAATGTTTTACTGTGTAAGTCTCTTGGCATATTATGCATTAGGTGGATCCTCATCTTTTGGAAGAAATGAATGCGTAATATTGGTATGACCAATTCTGATTCTTGCTAAGACTACTTGTCATTGGAAAAGCTTGGTGTTATCGTGTCGTATCCTAAGTATAGGTTTGATTTTAGACAATTTATTATTTGGGTGAAAAAATATTGCAATAAATTATGCAAATCCAACAACACAGTGGTGAGAAATGATTTCTGTGAATTAACATTAATACAGGACCTTAAGAAACTGAAATAATAAAAACTGATATCAACAGGTAAAAGGCAATGATTTACACTGCATCTCATAAAAAAAAAAACTGATATGCCCAATCAAAAATATAGAAAATTCTAACTGGTAAAAACTTAGAAATTAAAAGACTATATATATAAAAAAAAAAAAATCCTCTTTTCACACAATTCCTAGAGATTCCTCATCTATAACCAAAAAACAAAGATCCCCCAACAAATACAAAAAGCAAGAAAACACAAACTTATCAAAAGAAAACTAAAGTGGAAATCACCTAAAATTAACCTAGAAAGCACAACATATTAAAAAAAGAAAATTTGCAAAGAAAAAAATAACTTAAACCTAGAGAAAATAGAAACTTAAAACAGCCCAACAAAATCCCTAAAACTCAACATAACAATCATAACTAATAAAAGAATTTGTTGGAGCCCAACAGGGGCAGGGATAAAAGTGAATTGCTTTTGCTTATTGCACACTTATGTCCTGCAATGATCTACCTTCAGGAAACTTTTCTAAAGGATGATGAAAATATAGATATTAAAAACTATACAGCATACAATTTTATTAGGAATAGTGGAAATGTAGCTTCAGGTAGTATTTTTATATTAGTAAAAAAAATATTTTTCAGGGCAAACTCAACTTGAATATAGCACTACAGACAGTGGCCATTAGAGCCTCACTATATAAAACCATCATTATATGCTCCTAATGATCCTATAGATGGAACTGAATTAGATAAACTACTGAAGCGTTGTGGCGCAGTGGATATCGGCTCGGAACGAGAAATCGGGATGCCAAGTTCAAATTCCAGTTGAATTCCTTGCATTCACTTACACGCACAAATACCCTTGGGAAAGGTATTAATCCATCTCTTCCCTCCAGTTATGGATTAAATAATAGGACAGATTGGGTTCTATAGCCTTGGTCGGCAACCAGTCTACCACAGAAAGCAATGGCAACCTACTGCGGGATAATCTTCTGCCCAGTCAGTCATGTCTCTTTTGAGACATGATCGCCGAAGCGTGTATCACGTATGGCACTTAACTGACTGACTGAAGCAGCTCTCAAAACCATTTATTTTAATGGGAGACTTTATTAGCCATAACCTTGTATGGGGTTGTAAAAATACTGACCAGAAAGGAAAATTAATGGAAGATTTTATTAATAGAAACAATATATGTCTATACAATGACAAGTTATATACCTATCTCCACCAATCAAGTGGTAAATACACAGCAGTAGATCTAACCTTAAGTGATCCTGTAACATACCTTGACTATAGCTGGAAAGTACATTCTGATACATGTGATCATGATCATTTCTCAGTTGTGTTGGAAAACTCTGGATCTTTGCCAAATGAAAGAATACCATATTGGAAACTTAAGCCAGCTGAAAAAAATTTAAAAAATGCATGTGCCCTGAAACTTATACCAAAAGGCAATGTAGACACATCATATTTTACAAAAAACACTTCTTAGTCTTGCAGAACACAACATAACAAAATCTAAACCTGTCTAACATAGCAGACCTGACAAATAGTTTAACAAATTGTTTAACAAATTGATCTTCAATTTTATTTTAACAGTATTTTAACAAAATATCCTGACAAATATAAAAAAAACTGATCAGATTATGTCATGCAGCTCTATGTAAGTTCAACTAGCATCCGACCCGAAAAAAAATCTGAATATTTACAAAATAAACAGTTCAAGTATGCAGAATAATTAAAGAATCCAAACAATCCTCATGGAAGAACTTTGTATTCAATAATAATTCTAACACCAAATCCAAAACAATAAGGAATATGATTCGAAAAATTATTGGAAAAAAATAAAAATACTCCATTAAGACCTTAATATCAAAGCAACTAACAGAGGATATTGCAAATTTATTAGCATAAAATGTCTCTCAAAACCCTTCCTCAAATAATGCTAGTAAACTATTTCAGAATATCAAAATAAATGAGAAGAAAAAATTTAATTTCTACTTTAACAATAAAGAAAATTACAACCAGCCTCTTACTCTACCAAAATTGTTAGATTCTATAAAAAAAAAGAAATAACACAACTCAGCAGTTGGTCCAGATAAAATTTCTAAAAAAAAAAAAAAAAAACCTACCTAATATTTCCTAGAACTACCTACTTTAAATTTTCAACAATATTTGGGTCAGTGGTAATATTTCCAGTTTCTGGAAACAAGCTACCATAATTCCAATCCCCAAATCTGGAAAAGACTTGGAAAATCTATAATCCAATTGCACTTATGAGCTGATTATGCAAAATGTTTGAAAGAATTGTTAATAATAGGCTTACTTGGTTTCTTGAAGTTAATAAAATTATAAATTTTCAATCTGTCTTCAGAAAAAACAAAAGCACAATTAATCATCTGGTTTGACTGGAGTCATCAGAAATGCTTTCACTAAAATGGGTCTTGGAGGAAGATTACTAATTCTTATCAATAACTTCCTGACAGAACAAACCTTTAATGTTGGTACCATGTTCTCAGATCTATATATGAGCAAGAAATGGGTCTTCCTCAAGTAAGCATATTGGTAACACCCTTCAATGTCAAAATAAATGTCATTTATTATGGAGTTAACTGTTCAATGTATGGAGATGATTTTCTAATATGTTATAGATTGAAACGGGATATGCATTGTGGTCCAGTGGATATCGGCCCGGAACGAGAAATCTGGGAGCCGAGTTCGAATTCCAGTTGAATTCCTTGCATTCACTTATGTGCAAATACCCTTGGGAAAGGTATTAATCTGTATCTTCCTTCCAGTTATGGGTTAAATAACAACACAGATTGGGTTCTATAGCCTTGGCTGGCAACCAGTCTACTGCAGAAAGCAATGGCAACCTACTGCGGGATAATATTCTGCCCTGTCAGTCATGTCTCTTTTGAGACATGATCACCCAAGCATGTGTCGCAATAAAGTAAGCAAATTCGTTACAGAAAAGTGATTAAGATTTTCCAAACAAAAATCCCAATGTATACACTTTTGCTAACTTTGAAAGCTACACCATAATACTAAATTACTATTTGTTAGTAAAGAAGTGACTAGTAGATCAATACAAATACATATGAATAATCTTTGACAAAAAATTATCCTCCATACTGTGACACGATAACTAGACATAGATGTATTTTATTATAATAGATTAAAATAGAAAATAGTTTAAAAACATATTTAACAAAAGTGAAAAAGAAGAGGAAAAAAATAAATAAACGCTTTTTCTTTTATGAGGAAAATTGTCCTCCGGTAAATATTTGACTCAGTGATAAAGGTCAGCGGGTAGGTTTTCGATGACCCGGTCAAAGGCTGTCCTTTACTGTATCTTGACCACACATTAAGCCTTTTCCGGCGGAAGCCTTAAGATAAAAAAAAAAGATAACTGAAATTTCAGACTTACAGTCGCCGGTGTTTGTCACCGGTGGTCTAGAGCATTTCCGGATTTCCGGGTTCCCGGTCAATTTTAGATAAATTCAGGTGTTTTTTTCCGAGTAAGTGAAGTTAAGACGAGAAAGTGAAAGGGAGTCAGCCGGGTGCGAGCTTGAAGTAAGATTCTCCGTTCGTCTTGTTTCATCCAGTTCGGATCTGTTGATCTCCATTAATTAGTTAGTTGTGTGTCACATTCGCCTGCCCCAACCGACAAGGCTAACTCTAAACGAATAAAGCATCCTTTTCAACTCATCCAAATTGTGGAAGTTCGTTCCTTATAGTCAATCTTGTACCCCCAGCTGTCCGGCCGACATTTTCAACAAACTCCCAGCAACATCACAGCGTGGAGAACGGCCACCGGAGAAATTGTTTGGACGGACCGTTGGAGTATCACAATACCACATATAAAATACTTCTGTGAAAAATGCAATGAAGTAAATACAACTACTCGGTCATCTTTCACAAAGACTGGGGAGCTGTCAGACAGAATCTACTGAAAATTTATCAGAAATTGTATAGATCCAAATTGGAATATGAATATGGATGATTTATCTATGGCGCAGCAAGAAAATTCTATGTGAAAGAACTTCATACCATACATCACCAGGGCCTGCAACTTGTTTTAGGAGCCTATATGTCCCCAATTGAAAGCTTGTCTGCTGAAGCACACAAATCACCTTCAGCATGAAGACAACATAGCATTACAATATTGCATCAAATTTTGTTCGTGCCCAAGTAATTAGCTTACAAATGTGTTCTTTAATCTCAATATAGAGAATTATTAATTTAAATGAATTTTTAATTTATAGACTAAACTATTGCCCGGTTCACACTCCACCCACGTCTATTGAACAGGTTAAGAGGCTCATTCCCTGTTTCCTGTTTAGGATGCGGTTTCCGGTTTTCTCTTTTCCAGTCTTTTCACTCCTATGTAGCTCCCTGCACATCAGTGGCATTACCGCCTTGCTCGGAGTGATATGATTAAAAAAAAAGGAAAATGCCATTAAACCTCTTGGTAGAAATCAATTTCAATGACCACAAAATAAACAGTTCTCTAATACATCAATCTATTCTCTCAAAAACTCCTCCCTGCTTAATAAAACAGCCCACTGTAATAAGTGTGTCAAAACACTACAAAATTGAAACTGACACATCTGTATTCATGGAAGAAATTCATAGTATCTTGCAAAAACATACAAATTGTAAGCATATATACACTGATGGTTTCAAGAATATTAATGTTCAGCTTTACTAAATGAAACCATACTTCAAAAGCACCTACCTGACAAATTCTCAATATTTAGTACAGAAATTATGGCAATAGACTTAGCCTTGGATATTATCACAGATGGTGAGTCAAATTCATGATATTCTCAGACTCCCTATCTGTTCTTGCATCATTGAAGTATAAAAGCCTGATCACTTTTAAACAAAATCAATATACTTTGTAAGCAAAACCCATAATATTCTTCTGAATCCCTAGCCATATCAGCACCTAGGGAAATGGAATAGCAGGTAAGGCAACTAAAGAATCACTAAAAATAGATATATCAAAAACAAAATTTCCTCACACAGATTTCAAAACAGTAATTATATCTTAAATAAGTAGGAGTTATCGAATACTCACCCAAATAATAAATTGTGCAAAATCAAACCTACACTTAGGATATGACACCATAACACCAATTTTTCCCAATGACAAGTAGTCTTAGCAAGAATCAGAATTGGTCATACTAATATTACGCATTCATTTCTTCCAAAAGATGAGGATCCACCTAATGCATAATATGCCAAGAGACTTACACAGTAAAACATTTTATGATCAACTGCCGAATTTGCCTCTATCTGTAAATACTTCAAGATGAATAGCCTTAAAGAATTTTTCAAGAACGTTAATGAAAAAACAATTTCAGCCAACTTGAGGAAATATAAATTATATGCTAAAATTTAAACCTGGCAACTTAAATGATAGATGAACTCTCCAATATTTCACAAATTTTAAGGCTTCAAACTAAAGATATTATAGATTTAAAATTTAACTTACAGCATTAAATGACCCAAGAGGGTTGTTATGCTGGTAAAAAAACCAAACCAAACAAACATATTTTTGGATAAAGGTAGACTGACGATTGGCTAAAAAAAAAAATGAGCATACATGATTAAGTTGGTTGACTGCGACTTGAAGACTGCTTTTCTTTCGCTGCTACCTTTCAGTGGGGGTGGGTGTGATTCCTAACCCTGAATTTCTCCATTTACTCTTGATCCTTCTCTTTGTTGCTGAGTGCTCAGCAGAGAAGTGCAGAGTACCAACCATTTTTAAAGTTTTTGGTATGCTCCAGCTGGGATCAAACCCACAACCTCTCACACTGTATGCAAGCACTCTACCATCACCTTAATCTTGGTTAAAAAATATTCCTTTTCTGGTATCAAATGGGAGTTTTGTGGTGAAAAAATAGTTGATTTGGAAATTCTTACAAAAATCTGGTAATTGGTGGGTTTTAATGAAACTTTCAGAATTTATTCACAGGAATGAATTTTTTTTATCTATTTTTTTGTGGTTCTTCATGTTTATAAGGACAAATTCTCAGAATTTAAATCAACTGTTTTTGGTTAAACAGGGAGCCCAAGTTAGATAAAATTTGCTCTGAATTGTAAAGTTTAAAAAGATAGTCAGTTAAGTGCCATACGTGATACACGCTTGGGCAATCAAGTCTCGAAAGAGACATGACTGACTGGGCAGAAGATTATCCCGCAGTAGGTTGCCATTGCTTTCTGCGGCAGACTGGTTGCCGACCAAGGCTATAGAACCCAATCTGTCCTGTTATTTAACCCATAACTGGAAGGAAGAGACGGATTAATACCTTTCCCAAGGGTATTTGCGCGTTAGTGGATTCAGCTGGAATTCGAACTCGGCTCCCTGGCTTCTCGTTCCAAGCTGATATCCACTGTACCACAACGCAGACATGCTGCTAAAATAATTTTCTATTGATCTTTCGTTTGTAAGTTCTCTTTAACTATAATCTGTTGACATGCATTTTTTTTTCCTAAAAAAGTTAAAATCCATGCAAAGGAAAAATAGATATAAAAGATTAAAAAAAAAAAAAAAAATTGCATATTCAAGGTGTGATGGGTCAATTGTTGCCATTTTAAATTTTTAATCTAGTGTATACGTATTGTTTTTGTTTTTGTCAACTACACAGTATAGTAGGGTCAGTTGGGTGCTGTCTGTGAGTAAAAGAGCACCATGACACAAGTTACTTTTCCAGAAATTTGGAAATAGCATGCTCTACTACTTGGCATTTATGCCAGAAGCTTCAATATGAATATTTCAGAGTGTCAAGCTGAGGACATTGCAGAGGATTTGAAAAAAGTTGGATGAGTCTAATGGAGATTATGAAAGTGTTTGGAATAATCACTAGTGATGGCAACATTATACCTTCATTCCTCTTTTCAAAGGGTTTCAGGCTCAATACAGAGGCCTATATCAAGTACCTTGAGGAGATAGTGCTGCTCTGGGTCTAGAAGGTGGCTGCTGGAATATCCTATGTCTGGCAACAAGACTGTGCACCATACCACACAAGCAAGAAAACCCGGTCATGGTGGTCAAACAATTTATGCGACCACATCCCCCCTTACATCTGGTCACCTAACTCCCCAGACTACAACCCCCTTGTTTATTATGTGTGGGTTGCAGTTGAGTGAGAGACCAACAAAACTCCTTGTAATACATTGTAATATAGATGAACTAGAGGCAAGTATTATGGTAGCATTCACTAACTTAAACAAGGAGACCCTCTAGAAAATATGCAGGAGATTCCAAAGTCATTTGGAGACCATGGTTGAAGCCATTGGTAATTTTATTGAATAAATTGACTCTTAAGGATTTCAAGATATTTTGTATAATTTTAGTCAATATTTCAAATTAAAATGCGACGACAATTCATCCATCAAACATTGTAATACTCTCTCTTTGTATTTCTTTCTCGCTCAGATGTGGAAATGAAGTAACATCAAGGCAATCAGAACATTAGGTTTAAAGCATTGGTTTGGGAATTTGGTTGCAAATAAATTTGTGAGTTCAATCCCTGGGTCAGGTAGTATAGACTCACTAAGTGGGGGGAAAAGGATAAGCAGTAACTGAGCAGGAAAGAAAACTAAATGACATATTCCTGGATAGCAGAATGAGAACTATTCCCATGGATTAATTAAAGGTTACTTGGATTAACAGACATTGAATAGATGATGCTGAAATTGCCATTTTTTTTTTTTTTTTTTTTTTTTTTTTTTTTAAATACTATTAGATACAGTCACAAAATTGTAGGTCTTGTTAACCTTCACTTTAAAAGAAGGAAAGAATTCTTCACTAAACAATCCCACTTGTGTTTTAAAATGAAATTGAAGATTGCTCTTGTTTTAGTTTCTATTTTAGGGGCTTTTTGCTTATAATTAGAAATTTAAATACCCTGATCTGTACTTATGCAGTTTGTTAGCTTAGTTTAGCTACAAACCCATCAATCATTATATGCCAGCTGCAGATCCAAAAAGTGTCAAAAATCTTTACTGGAATATTTGAAACCTGGATTTGTGCCTTCAGCTTTTGGTAGTTGACCCATTTCCATGGTGTAGCATTTTAGTCAAACTCAAAATTATTAATATTTGTTCATAAATTTTTTGATTTTCTTAAATTTTTTTTTTTTTCTGGAGAATTAAACAGACACAATGTTCCTCTTAGCAATATAACTGCAGTGACTACCAATAGCACACCTTGAGCAATTGGTTTTTACATACGATTTGCTACCTTAAGGTAAAGGTTCTCAATACGTGAACTATTTACAGATGCCACTTTGTGACAAAAAAATACAAAAAACTCAACTAATTGTGCAATACTCTAAAGATGTGTATCAGATCAATAAATAGAATTAAATCACACTCACTTAATTTAAGAATTTGGGAAGCTATGTGAAAATAAAAAAATGTAGATTTAGTAAACCAATTATTATTACTGATTACATACTGAATTAAGGTGGCTGTCAAGAGATGTTCACTTAAAAAAAAAGCTTGTTAAATTGTGTGACTCAAATATGAAGTTAATTAAGTGTGGAGTTCACTCGTCTGAGGATTTGAAAAAAAAAAATAAAACCATTTTTTATTTGGTAATTATATTCCCAATTTAACCCTGCACAGACCTGCTTTCATGGTAAAGATGTAACAATTATTCTAAACCAACCAATCCTGTTAAGACTCAAACTCAAAGTAAGCTTTTTCTCAATTGTCATTACAACAAAGATTTTCAGTAGACTGCAACAACTGAACTGGAAAATGAAAACCAAATTATTCCTGATGATGACTTGGGTATCTACAGAAACTATCCGGAGAAAATGAATATCAACATTGAAGTGTGCTTTTGAATTTTTTTTTTTTTTTTTTTTGTACAGTGATGTTTGCTCTGTACAAAGCACAATAACCACTTAAAGTAGACTGTTACTGATTAAGATGTACAGTTTATTGGGGTATATAGAGAAGGTATTAGTTAACGCTAGATTTGAACAGGTTAAGATTGTAGTGATTAGGGAAGCAGCAGTTCATGGAACTTGCATCTCACCTATGGAATATGAAGAGAATGAGTCATTTGCTATGTGTGTGTAATGGTGGTTCTTAATCATGAAGGTTAGAACTGAAATTTTCTGCAGATTTTTTTTTTTTTTTTTTTTTTCAGGGAAATTAAAACACCATTATACCGTTTAAATGTTTATTCAACTAAATGTAAACCATCTTGTTGGATAACCTGTCTTAGTTTTTTCCTTCACCTTAAAGATTTCATCTTCCCAGAATTTTGGTGGTTTCTCAGCAAAGAACTTAACATGGTTTAATGTCATCCAAAGAATTAAAATTTTCAGCATTGAGATTATTTTGCAAGGAAATGAATAAATGAAAATCCGAAGAAGCAATGTCTGGTGAATATGGCGAAAGAGGTTACACGTTCCAGCCAAGCTGCAACAATTTTTGCCAAGGAAATATGAGGTCTGGCATTATCCTGATGGAAAACATCTTTCCTGTTTGCCAATTCTGTGTATTTTTCTTGAATTGCTGCCTTTAATTCATCTAGTTGTGAGCAGTACTTTTCAAAATCAATTGACTGTTTACTTCGCAGAAGCTCATAGTAAAGGATTCCTTTCTAATCTCACTAGATACACAGTATGACTTTCTGAGGATGAAAACCTGCTTTTGGGATGGCTAAAGGTCCATTTCTTATCACCCCTTTTTTCTACAAAAAGGGTACATTTTCTTTTTGTCTATATAGCAAATCACAGATAGAACTTTTTATCCAAAAGAGTCTTTTCACTAAGATTGTGTGGTATCCAAACATCATAGACATTTTTGAGTACCCAAGCTTCATTAAGTGCTCATGGATAGTTGATTTTGGTAAATTTACTGTTTCTGCAAATTCCTTCATTTGGTAATATGGCTTGTTCTCATTCAATGTCTTGATTTGATCATCTGTAGTGGGTGAGGGGTCTGCCTGAGCATTCTCCATCAATAAGGCTACAATCACCAACTCTAAACTTAGCAAACCACTGCTGTACAATTCTGTCAGATAAAGCACCTTCACCATATACAGCACATATCTTTTTTTTTTTTTTTTTTTTTTTTTTTTTTTGTTGCTTGTGAGGCATTCTTGCCTTTTACAGTAATAAAAAAAGATCAAGTGTTTAAAATGCACCTTTTTATAATCTTTCATTTTCATAGGGATGCAAAATTGACACAAGTAATTGTAAACTTTCTTTCTCAATAGTTTTAAGTATGCTCTAATCAGAAATGCAAGCATATCTGTTGATAAATTTGGCATGTTCTAATATGTTGGAATATAAATAGCTAAAAATTGACATGAACTTTTCAGACATCCCAATAGTTTGTCTGAACATTTTCCATAAAAATTACAATAAATCTACAAGAGGCTTGCAATGTTTTTTTTTTTTTCGGAGAAAGGGGTATGGTGGGAAATATTTTCTCACCCACAAAGACATGGAGATGATTTTTGGACACTAACAAGACTAGGCAGTTACTTCCCATATATGGCTGAAGTATTCCATTTTCAAACTCTTTATGCTCTCCTGAGGAAAATGCACGTGCTTGACTGAATTGTTATACCATTTAATTCAGAACTGGACTATGAATTTAACCTGCAAGATAAACTGTCTATAGATCTTGGAGCTAAGTCACTGGTCAAGCATATTATCCTTAAGAAGCAGTATAATAGTTGTCAATAAAAATCTCAAACTTTGTGCAGAGGGAAACCCCTTTTTGCATTTGTAAGTTCCTCGTTGGATGAAGGTATAGTTTTCTCAATGTAACAAAGCTAAACAACAAACTGATTGTAGAAAATGAATTCAGATTAAAATTTAATTAATTTAAAACTAAATGTCAGTTTGAGTTTTGTTTAATGGCATATCAACTTGTGTGGGTTATTTAATGCCAAAAGGTGGGGTTTCAAGGTATTTTTTTTTTAATATTCAGTTATAGAGAGAAAATTAATTTGGTCAGATTTTAATGAATTTTTTGTTTTTATTCTTTTTAATTTTAGAAAACTGAAAATGTCTTCTAGTTTGTATTCAAAAATGTTTTAATGAGAATATTTTTTTTTCTTCAAAAATGTATTGATAATATTTCTTCTTCGGCTATATATATTTTTCTATTTTTATGTATAGATTTCTATAAAAGTGTATTTTTATGCTTTCATAGTGTTTTGACCCTATAGCTGGGACCCTAACAGGTGCTACCACTCCGGGTCAGGGTAGACCTGGGAATAACAGCAATTAAGAGGTGGTTCCATGCTCCTCACAACCTCACAATCAGAGGCCTTGCTGCCAGATGCAATTTACTGTCATGCCCAGGATCTGAAATGTCAGTACTTTTCTTAAAGATCATCAACCACATCATTAACCCTTTAGCATTCAACATGCTCAAGCCCTTCTCACTGGCTCTCAGTCTCACTGTTTATAGGACTTTCTGCATTATTTGCAATGATGTCATTTATTACAGCAAAGTATAAATAAGGGCATGTCACAGTGAGTTGAACATGAAGTCAATTTTTATAGACGAGTTGAATGCTAAAGGATTAAAAAAAAGTTGTATGATCAAAAAGAAAGTAAAAGCTGGTTTATTATATTTTGTAATATTTTACTACTGCTGTATATCTTTTTAGTTATTCTATCTTTAACATCAGTTTATAGATTTTTATGAAGAGTTTGAGGACGGACAATAAAATGCCAGAAATGATTAGGGATCCTTGGTTTAACTGAAAGTTACATTGAGTTCATCATTGGATCCTGGCATGTTAACTTAAAGTCATCAAGAAATACCCACTCCCAGTTTACAACAATTTGGTGTTTATTTTAATTAACTTCCTTGGTAAAACGTATTATCTCGGGTGGTAGGTCAGTCAGTTAAGTGCCATACGTGAAACACGCTTGGGCGATCATGTCTCGAAAGAGACATGACTGACTGGACAGAAGATTATCCCGCAGTAGGTTGCCATTGCTTTCTGTAATAGACTGGTTGCCAGCCAAGGCTATAGAACCCAATCTGTCCTGTTATTTAACCCATAACTGGAAGGAATGGACGGATTAATACCTTTCCCAAGGGTATTTGCGCGTAAGTGAAGTGAATACAATGAATTCAACTGGAATTCAAACTCAGCTCCCCGATTTCTTGTTCTGAGCCGATATCCACTGCACCACAACGCACATCCCTGGCGGTAGGTAGGTGGCACATAAGTTCCTTAGACCAGTGCTACTCAGTTGTAGTATGTGTACCTATCAGTGCTGATACTTGATATGCAAGCTGTCATCGTCTGCCACTATGCGGAGAGTTTTCAGGAAACAAAAAAAAAAAATGTTCATATTCCACACTATAGAATTTTTTTTTTCCATGAATAATGAATTTTTACAAGAATTGTTTCAATTAGAAAAATTTATTCTTAAAATTCTCTTTAAATTTCAGTCATTTTGATGATGATATTAAGTGAAAACTATTTTTGCTAATCATAAATGTAAAATCTTAACACAAATCATCAAATACCAATATTTTAAAAATAATTTTGAATTTTTTTTATTAGTGTATAAACATGCTGTTTTTTGTCATTACGGGCAACCATACATGACATTATCAGATAATAAGTGATAGCTGTAGTAAATTTAAAACCCAAATTTTAAAATTTCAATCAAACCTCAGATTATGAAGAATATTTTGCAACATTTTTAAGATTACTGAGTACTTAAAAATTAAATACAAAAGGTACTCATGTCATTTTGTTCAATGTGGGAGACTGCCATTATATCTGATTTGGGAATGGTTTAACATTTTCATCTTAGTTTAATATTTATTTTGGTTACATTTTATAATTACTCATGTTAAAAATTATTGCTATGCAACTAACGAATGCTATATAATGCATATACAAACTGAAATGCATATTACAACGCCATCCTGATGGGCTATGTGATTGGGGTACCTTTTAATGTGGGGAGCCCGGATGTATACGAGCAGCCAAAAGTACAAAAATTACCCAGTCCCTGCAGCTGCTGGTCACGCTGACCCTGGTGACAAGCACCTGGTTTACCCCTCTGGTGCAATGGGGTGGCGCAGCCTCGGAACACTGTTCTCCGGGACTGGGTATCTCACAGTATGATTTTTTTTCAATTGCATATCTGCCCTCGGACAGTTACAAATGAATAATATAGTAGTATGAATGTTCAAATAAAACTTTCTCTGATTATTATATGGTTATATGGTGCAAATATGGTACCAGGCTTGGCACACTGGGATGGCTTGTTACATCCATGATGACTGGGCTTAGAATGAATAAAATAGGTTTACTACAGTCTTAAAATGACCCTGAAATAGGACATACCTAAAAAAAGAAAAAAAAATTTGTGGGGTGGGGACACAGCATCCTGCAAATCCCCCAGCTGGATTGCAAAGTTTTGCTCACTGGTCCCTCGTACCATATCACATTAGATAGTTTGAGAAGCCCTGTCTTAAACTGGATTGCTACCAACATCACTGGCTGGATGGATGGCTCCTTTATCTGTCTAGCCCTAACTGAGGACTCTATATATGGATGCCAGTGAAAACATCTGACTTCTCATGGAGTCACTTGAACCATCTTTTCATTTAATTGTTTATTATTTTCTTCCCTTTTGCTTAAGTGAATTGCAGCTTGAACCTTAGACAATCTTCCAGTTATTGACCCACACCCCAGACACTTCTGGCTTTGATAACTTCATTTAATGCTGTTTTTTGTCATTACGGGCAACCATACATGACATTATCAGATAAGAGTGATAGCTGTAGTAAATTTAAAACCCAAATTTCTAAATTTCAATCAAACCTCAAATTATGGAGAATATTTTGCAAAATTTTAAAGATTACTGAGTATTTAAAAATTAAATACAAAAGGTGCTCATGTCATTTTGTTCAGTTTTGTTTCACAAATAGTTTTTTTTTAAAAAATTAGATCTGTCAACGCAGCTAATGTTGACTAAAAATGCAGCTTCTTATTGAAAATATTTAATCTATTATCTTGAAATTAAAACTGAAATAAAAGCTTCAAGAAAGATTTTTAAAAATTAAAAATTCATTGTAAACCTTAAATAATGCTTTCTATTTTTTTATTTATTTTTTTTTTTTGTTGGTGGAGGTCCCTATTTGCTTTTGGTAGTTTTCTGCAGTTTTTCTTTGCATCTTGTAGCAGAAAAACAGTGATTCCACAGTTTTAAGAATGTGATATGTTATGTTAAAGTGCTCCCAACAAGTAATTGAATTAAATCAATTTGTTTTTCTTTTCTCTGTTGCACTTGTCAGTTTAAGCATTAAATTGAGGAAATCTGCCTTGCTTTCTATTTTGATTACCCTTACTCAAAAGAAAAATTTAAAAAAAGAGAATCTATCTATCTATTTGTAGATATATTTTCCTGTACTCAGATTTGTCCAACTATTTTTTTCTTTTTCTTATTGATTTGAAGTTCAGTTAAATGTAATAAAATGTCACTTTTAATGTTTCTTTATCAGCCAAGATTCCAACACATCAGTTTCTGTTATGTCATTTTTTTCAACTGATTAAACCCTTCAGACATGTTAAATGCACAACTCACAACTAGCATTTCAGTTCACTTGTCACCAATTCCATCTTTGCAATTTGTAATAGAAATGGACATTTGATTGGAATGATTTTAACAAGTTTGTGGAAATGAATTAAGACTAGCCAGTTTCTATTTATCTGACAATATAAACTGGGTTAAAGTAGAAATGTTTAGTTCTATCTATTCTAAATATATTTAAATAATTTTAGGGGGGGCACCTCTCTCACTGTGTGCCTTTCGTAGTCTCCTCCCCTCTCTCTCACTCTGTGCTTTTAATTGACCATATATTAAGGTCAAGATTTCTTACTGGTATATAATTTAACTTTGTGGCTGAGATATGGATATATAAACTTTTGACTATTTTCCAAAATTCACCTTTTTGGCAAGGGTCTTATCTTGGGAACCCTCTGACCTAGAGATGTAAAATAGGTACCATTCAATTCATATCATGAAGTTCTATAAATGTACTAAATTTGCAAAAGATCTATGGTGGTGATGGTCAGACTCTTGATTTGATTTAGGGGTGGATGATTCTTGTCTAATTCTTATTTTTAATACTGCTCAGTTATTGCTGACCCTGTTTCTACTGAGTTCAAATACACACTGCCCAGCCCTGTGATCAAATTGACAATTACTAAGTGACCAAATTCATAAACCAATGCTTTAATTTATGAGGCTACTAGAAATAAGAACTAGACGAGATGTCCCTAGACATGGGCAGTAGAACCAGAACAGTCTACTCCCCATCTTTCTAATAGATTAAAGAAAGCATTCAGTTCAGAATTCCATGTAGGCTATCCAGATCGACATACACCTGATGAAGGCCAGTGAGCACAACAGTCAAAACATTATAAGAACAATGAAGACGAGGATAATAGTCTGTATGTAAATAATAGTTATCATTTTTCTGTTTTAATAAGTACTAAAATCATGTGAAAACTCTGCAGAAGTACAGTAATATATCTTTAAAAATTGCAATAGTTTCTATTAGCAAATGAAAAAAAATAATGGAAACTCATTTTTAATTTATGGGTTTTTTATTCATTTTCTTAAATAGTTAAAAATGATTTTATTACAGTATTTAATCTAATATGACTGGCCGATTAGTTATAACTTTCATGGAATTGAAATAATTACCAGTTTTAGATCATTAATGTGAAAGATTTTTAAAAAATAATTAGTCTGAAACTAGGTTTAAAAAAATCTCAAGACATTGATAAATTAGGTTGAGTTTCCATTTCAGTGACCTTGACAGTCACTTAATGTCAACTAGTAAAAAGAAATTTCAAACCAGATTTGCTGCTGTTGCTAGATTTGAGGGAATGTCTGAAATGGAGTTTGCTGATTGACTGGCATATAAAATGACAACTTAAACTTAGACTGAAGAAAAAAAAAAAGCAGCAATTTCTGTGACTGTATTCAAGATACAATGATCTTTTAAATTAAGTTTGATTTTTAAACATGCTTCATTTTGTTTTAAACAGACTGTAATGCCGCCACCTTTCATCGCACACGCACACACACGCACACACGCTCACACACACACACACTTATAAAGGAGAAAATATACGGGTTTTTGAATTTTCAATCCTACAAGTTAATGGTATCACTGAAGGCAATTATTATAATTAACCTCTTTAATTGTAACCTGTTATTTGCCTAATAGAATTTTGTTACTTAATTCTTGTATTTAGAAAGCAATCCTCCCAGTACATCTTTGTTTATATTTGTCTAATGATTTGGAATGAGGAGTTATCATTATTTATATTTGGAATAATAACTTCATCTTTGTTTGTTGTTATAGCAACATCTTCCAGTCTTCTTTGGGTGTCTGTTGATCTGTCTATCTCAATGAATTTCAAATTGAATCCGTGATTTAATCTACAGTGGTAGATGTTTTAGTTTTTTTCTGTCCATGTCTAGGGATATATCATCTTTTTCTTTTTAGTACTGCTCAGTTATTGTCAAATGGCAAAATAGATCAAGCATAACAACAACAGTAGTGGCAGCAGCAGGCAGCCAATAACATCATTTCAGGCTCCATGTTTAAAGTTCAGGATTGTCTCACTGATAAATAACCTAATGGATCAAAGTATTAATTCATCAATTTAGTAACATAGTAATTGTGAGTTCAATCTTTAGATTAATTAGTATAGACTCAGTGGAAACATAGCAAGCAATAACTGAGTAGTACTAAAAGGAACTAGACATAGATAGTGGGATGAGAAAAATTCAACTTCATAGATTAAATAAAGTGTTCAATTTGAAGTACCCTGAATTGGTAAGCACCTAAAGATTTGAGGACATATTAACTGAAAAGTCGTTATAACAACAACAGTGGGGATATTTGTTTGAATATAAATAATCCCTGTATATTGTCCTGGAATCAACCATTCCTTGCAAACATTGAAGTATTGATTTTAACATCCCCCGAGATTGGTTTAGAGATGAGGATGTTTAAACATAGTTTACAGTAGAACTCATAGCTGATAATATTCCAAGCTGTTATTCTTCCTCTTGTAGAAGACCTGTTATTGCTATTTGCTGATTCTTCCTCTTGTAGAAGACCTGTTATTGCTATTTGCTGATTCTTCCTCTTGTAGAAGACCTGTTATTGCTATTTGCTGATTCTTCCTCTTGTAGAAGACCTGTTATTGCTATTTGCTGATTCTTCCTCTTGTAGAAGACCTGTTATTGCTATTTGCTGATTCTTCCTCTTGTAGAAGACCTGTTATTGCTATTTGCTGATTCTTCCTCTTGTAGAAGACCTGTTATTGCTATTTGCTGATTCTTCCTCTTGTAGAAGACCTGTTATTGCTATTTGCTGATTCTTCCTCTTGTAGAAGACCTGTTATTGCTATTTGCTGATTCTTCCTCTTGTAGAAGACCTGTTATTGCTATTTGCTGATTCTTCCTCTTGTAGAAGACCTGTTATTGCTATTTGCTGATTCTTCCTCTTGTAGAAGACCTGTTATTGCTATTTGCTGATTCTTCCTCTTGTAGAAGACCTGTTATTGCTATTTGCTGATTCTTCCTCTTGTAGAAGACCTGTTATTGCTATTTGCTGATTCTTCCTCTTGTAGAAGACCTGTTATTGCTATTTGCTGATTCTTCCTCTTGTAGAAGACCTGTTATTGCTATTTGCTGATTCTTCCTCTTGTAGAAGACCTGTTATTGCTATTTGCTGATTGCAACAAAACATCTTTTTGAAGTACTCTATAATCCTGTAACACCCCAGATGAAGGTCCGAACAATTTCTCCAGCGGCCGTTTTCCATGCTGTGATGTTGCCGGGGATTGGTTGAAAAAGTCAGTCTCAAGCTGGGGGTACAAGATAAACTATTGAAGGAACGAACTTCCACAACTTAGATGAGTTAAATCGATGCTTTATTTTGTTCAGAGTTAGTCTTGCAGTTGGGGCAGGCGATGTGACACTCAGCTCTAACTCTAATTAATGGGGGTCAAATGCCAAACCGACCGACTCAGACAAACGGAGTTTCCCTTCTTCAGTGTGCCTGACACGTGTAGCTACTTCAAGCACACGCCCAGCTGAACTGATCGGCTCGGAAAAATCACTTGTATTTATATTGAAATAATCGGAAGTCCACTAGAGACCACTGGCTTAAAACAAAAAATAAGCATTGGTGACTGTAAGTCCAAAATTTCAAGGTACTTAAATTTTGCTTCCTTTGATGTGTAAGCATCCTGCAGACATCCTGTCTGCACTCAGCCTCCAAAGAAGCATTTTCCAGGATTTTTTATCTTTTTATCTTATCTTAATAAAGCTTCGTAGCCCTGACACTTTACCCATAACCAGGTGTTTTTTAATTGCCTGGAAAAAGGGAAAATTCTATTATCTTTTCTTTATTTTCTTAATATGTGATCAAGATACAGTAAAGACAGTTTTTGACCTGGTCACCTAAAATCTATTTTCTAAACTTTATCTTTTATCACATCAAATCACTGAGTCAAATATTTTATTGGAAGACTGGTAGGATTTAACAGTAATCTGATACCCTTTTCTCTTCCACAAATTTACTTATAAGAAAAAGCATTTATTTTTTCTCTTCTTTTTCACTTTTGTTAAACGAAACACGTTAAACTATTTTTCTATTCTTTACCATTTTCTATTTTAATCTATTATAATAAAATACATATTTTACAAATCCACCTTAATATACGCCTAGTTATCGTGTCACAATCCTAAACCAGAACTTTCTTTTGAAATGAGTACCTACAAGAATTTGTGGTATAACAAATTTGATAATGAAGCATTTAAAAATGAAGACAGAATGCACAAAAAATGTAAATTAAAAATCAGTGATGCTAAAATCAAATGCGTTCAAAAATTTAAATATCTTGGAAGTGTTCGAATAAAGGACAGGAAGTGTGACATTGAGATCTGATGACATTAGGATAGCCAAAGATGCTTTCCAAAAAATAAAAAAAATAAAATACTAAACAAAAATGAGTTACTTTTATAATTTTATACTGTATTCAATAATTCTACTGATTTTACTAGTTTAATTATAATAAAGTCTTTGTTTTCCATTTATTAGACACAAGCAGAAAACATTAAGCAACTTAAATATTAATTCTGGCACAAAAGTTAAGTAACCTAACTACTGTTCAGAATCCTAAATTGCTTATTAAAAAAAAAATGCAAAATTCTTTCAAGATCAAATTATAATATTACACGAAAAAATGCATGCATGAAAAGTAAGATTATATTAAACATGGAAAAGAACAGGACAAGATATTCTAGTGAAGTAAAATAAAAAAAATTCTTTCTTAAAATAATGCATTTAAATTTTATTTTTAGCTGCAATATTTTAACTTTTCAGCACCACTTTATAATTAATGCCATTGAAACTTTCCATCTTTATAGATATTCCAATATTTATTCTTCTTGTTACTATTCTTGCATATGTTTATCTATGGTTCATCAAATTTAAGCAAATCACATATTAAACTGCTTGACAACAAACAGTTTCTATATTTTCACTTTTGTTGCTGTGAAATTGCTATAGTGCTATTGTGAGAAACTCGGATTTTATATATGCAATATAGCTAGCAGGTTGCTTTTCTCTCCTAACTTTTTGAATTGATTAATTATCTTTTCCTTTGCCCATCACTTGTTTTGAACACAATTTATTGATCAACATATTGTCTACTGATCAGTTGTTGGGAATTGGAAGTTGGTCATAGTAGTAGTGTTAATTTAAAGGTGAAAGTAATACTTAAGATTTAGGAGTTGTTGGAAGAGCTTTGTTTTCTTATTTCAAATAAAAAGAATTTTTCACAATCCTGTTGAATATGTCTTAATTATCCATTACTTGTAGTTGAACCATAAACAAAACAATAGAAGCTTAAATAAAGACACATAATGACATGACTTACATGTATTCATTTTTATTTATTTATGACTTTGCTTTGCAAATGAAAATTTAAAGGATCTTACATGTCTGTTGTTGGAGGATGAGTTAACACACCACTCAGTAAATTCCGTGCCTAACTATTAAAGCAACAACTTTTAGGCAAAATTCGACTTTATTCATCAACATAGTCTCTTTTTAGGGTGATATACTGATTCAAACACTTCTCTAACAATTCAATGCAGAACGATTTTTCTTTTGCCTCAAAATATGCCTCAGTTTTTGATATCCCTTCTTGATTGGCACCAAGTCTCTTTTCATGGAGCAATCTTTTGAGGTCTTCAAACAGCCAGTAATTGCTGGGGACCAGATCTAGAAAGCAGGGTGGATGTGGAAGCAATTCAAAGAGTAGTTTTGCCATCATTGCAATTGACTTGTGACATGGTGCATTGTCTTGGTAAAAGATCACTTTTTCCTTTTTCATTTGTGTTATTTTTTTTGGTGATTTCTTCCTTCAAACTCACCAGTAAGGCTACATAATATTCGCTCTTGATGGTTCTTCCTTTCTCAAGGTAATCACTGAACAAAATACTTGCACATCCCAAAATAGAGACCAAAACCTTGCCTGCTGTTGTTTGCATCTTTGGTCGCTTTGAACAGCTTTTATCTGCTGCTGTCTACTTAACTGACTGATTTGATACTTGAGTGAAGTGGTGGATCCATGTTTCATCCACTGTTACATATTTACACAAAAACTCCTTGTTGCATTGAAACAGTTGCAAACAATGCTCTGAATCATCGATGCTTTGTTGTTTTGAATCGACTGTAAGCAACTGTAGCACCCACTTTGAACACAGCTTTCTCATTGACAAATCTTCATGCAGAATGGTTAATACACTACTTTCTGATATCTTCAACTCCTCTGCTATCTTACGCAACTTCAATTTAGGATCGGTCAAAACAAGTTTGTGGATTTGTTTGATGTTTTCCGGGACAACTGCCAATTTTGGGCAACCTCAGGATTCAGCAGCATTTTGTGTCTGTACAACTGCATTTAAAGTCATTGTTTCTGATGGAACAGAGTCTGAATAACATTTATCAAGCCATTGCTTTGCTTGAACAGTATTTTTCCCATCAGAAGGCAATTCAGATTTTTTTCATTGTTTTGAAAATTTGCAACAGTAGCTTCACTTAACTAAACTTGTAAACTAATAATCTGATTAGGCCAAAATTTTGTCACATGCCATTTGAAGTTTAGTACTTTTTAAAAATCATATGGATTTTGTATTAGTGGCGCTATCTAGTTGTTAGACCCAGGACTTATTGAGTGATGTGTTAGCCCTCAGGTGTGTACTAGTGAACTTTTTAAGAGAAAGTGTCATCTACAACCAATTTTACACTTACCTTACATCCCATGGTGGAACAATGGAAGGATGGTTCTGAAATTGTAGGTTTTTTTGTTGGATTTTCCTTCTAGATTGATGACTGAAATGTTTATAGAGGTTAGCTGTTCCTTCAAATTATTCTAACAGTATGGCAAATTATTCTAACAGCTGTTCCTTCAAATTATTCTAACAATATGGCATACTTACAGAGGTTGAACTCAGATTATGGAATTTCTACAGATTGATTTATGCTTTTTTATTTTATTTTTTTATCATGGATTTTTTTTTTTTTTTTTTTAATCAAGTTCACCCCAAGCAAGAGAGTAAAGCCACTAAGCTACAAGAAGTTACTGAGTGTGTAAGAATTAGAAAACAGAAACATTACTAATGTGAGAGCAATCAAGAGAATAGTAGGTAGTGATTGGCATTGTATTTAAATTTTTGCAGATTAAAGTTGGCTTGAAAGCATGGAGCTGGAAGGGAGTTCCATAAATAAAGTGCTAGAAAAGAAACTTAGCATAGAAGTTACAATTACATCTAGCCAAATCAGCTATCAATTGATGAAGCCTTGTCAATAGTGTAGTATTGCATTTAAATTCAAAAAGAGTTACAATAAGCTTATGTGGCTTAGGCCTTGTTAAGGCAGAGATATGATAGATGCTAGCATGCATGTATGTATGTAGTTTTTTTTTTTCTGTTTGTATGAGGACGGTAGCTTTCTCTGATCCACTTACTGAAGCATTTAGATGTTAGGTTAACGTTGTGACTATTTCCAATTTTCTCACTTTTTTTTTTTTTTCAATTGGAGTAGATAGATCTCTCGCCCGGTTCACACTCCACCCACATCTATTGAACAGGTGAAGAGGCTCATCCCTTGTTTTCTGTTTAGCACGTGGTTTCCGGCTTTCTCTTTTCCAACCTTTTCACTCTTACATAGCCCCCTGCACATCAGTGGCGTTACCGCCTTGCTCGGGATGATATGATTAAAAAAAAAAAAATATTCTACTTAGCTTTGGTAGGAACTCTATCATGTTGAGCAACATCTAAAGAAGGGTTTTTTGGGTTTTTTTTTTGTTTGTTTTTTTTTTTTTACATTTTTTTTTACATTAAAATTTCACTATTTAAGTTAAAAACATTATATAGTTTACAACATATATTCTCAACCAAGGGAGAAACCCCCACCAGGGTGAATTTTAAAGGAGAGGGGGAGGACTTATTTTTATTCTTTATTTACAGAATGGCTGGCAAGGTATTAATCATTGAGTTTCAAAACTTTGTATGTAGTGGCATCAGAATACTTAATGCAATGAACATTAATGGTATTAGGCAAATTATTTTTCTAAAAATGCTGTAAAATAAATAATTTATTTTCTGAAATATTTTGTAAATTTCCCTCTTTAGAATAAAGCTTGAATGAATATATTTTTAGAATTGTACAGCATTTTGTTTTATGTCTTTTTTGTCTCTCTAACATGTAAGTAGTAAAAACAAAAAAACAAGATTGTGCATGACTGTTCTAAAATGGGACTCTTGGTTTTAAAAACTTGAAAGTAAACATCATTCTTAAAGAATTGAAACAAATGAAGCTGTATATATTTTCAAAAATGCAAGCTTATTAGTATACAAAAATCTATTCTATAATAAGAACCGTGTGTGTCCATGCATTAGTCACAATTTCATTCTAAGGTCAAACACTAAAAAGGAAGGGATTATTTGTAATATAAAATATTTTGTGTGTGTAAACATACTTTTGTAATTTGCTCCTGGGTATAACTACATCTGACAGCAAGACCACTGATTGGGAGGTTGTGAGGATTATGGAACCACCTCTTAATTGCTGCTGTTCCCAGGTCCACCCTGACTCGGAGTGGTAGCACCTGTTAGGGTCCCAGCTATGAGCAAACTGTGGCTAAATATATGGAAAATATAAAAATAGGTTTTTATAATAAAAATTCCAGGAATACATTTTTGAAGGAAAAAATATTACCAGCAATGCTATGAACTTATCCTAAAAGTCTTATCAGCATTAAATAACCCATTGAGGTTGATACGCCATAAAACATAGACTTTTATAATTATTGGTGCAATATCATATGAAATTTTATCACTCAAAATTTGATTCCAGTTTTTCTTTCTCTTAATCTGTCCTATTTGCTAGTTGCTTTTCTTTCTCAATTTAATACTGACGACTTTTTTTTTTTTAATCAAAATTTAGTGTCTAACATGAATAGATTTTCTATCTTGGGGGAAATGTAGTCATGCTGTCTCTTTTGATCTGCTGCTATTTCTGTTCTTTCAGAATATTCTATCATGAGTGAAATCTAGATTAACTAGCAAATTCTGCAGGTTTTTTGTTGCACTTGAAGTTTTTGGTTTTCTTCCTTTCTGTCTTATGCTGTTTGTAATGTTTTTTTGTTTATTGAAGGGTTTATTACATTTATACAGGATAATAATAGATCTTTGTAAAACTATTTCCTCTCCACTTTTCATTTGCTTTTTTCTTTGATGAGATGCTTGTAGAGGAGAAATGGATTCTTTTTAATTGCTGTCACTTTCATGTTTTTATATACAAAAGTGCTGAAAAGTTCGCAGCCAGCCAAATAGGTCAGAAAAAAATTCATCTAATGTTTGAACATATTTTAGTCAGTATGGATTAGGATGAGGATTTTTCAGCACTTTTGTGTGTGTCCCCGTGCACAGTTTTAATGAAAGTTTTATATCACATTGAAACACAAGTTCTCCATCAATCACCAATTTAAACATTTATTCTGGTCAGTACTTAAATGGGGGACTGCTTGGTAATACCAAGTGGTGTATGATTTTGTGTTTGGAAAGATATCTAATTGACTATTGAGAATTGTAACAGCCAGCATATTGTATATTATAAAAGCTAATTAGTAGCTACAGTGGTAGAATTGATTGATATGACTAAATATTAAATTATAAATGAAACTAGTAGTATAGCCCAGTGTTGCTCGGGTGTAATGAAAGCTTTAAAACTAATCCATGGTCATGGAACTCAGACTCTTTGGACGTTGGCATGAAAGACTAAAAAGCAATAGACCGAGAGAAAAATGAATGGATGTAAGTCAAATTTTGATTTCTTGATATCGATATCAAATTTTCTGCATTATTGTAAGAACTGCAACCTTGAAACTTCTGAATATTGTTTCTTATGTCTTTGTCTATGAGTGTATCAAATTTGATTAAAATCGGACCACTCCTTCTATAACCCGATATTTTTAATTATCGATGTTTGATATTTATCTGGAGTACCTCGACACAAAACCTAGCTAAGAATACTTGCAGATGCTTATAGTACAACTGTAAATTTTCAAGAAAATCAGTTCAGCTGTTTCAGAGTCTATAGGTAACGGCAACACACACGCACAAAGTTCCATTTATAAATAAGTTTAGATCTGCCACAGTTATCTATTAGTATACTTTCTACTTTTTGTTTTACATTAAATTTTTAATTTTGATATTTTAACATTTTTAATTCTTTAAAATGTATTATTCAGAATTTTCATTTCATTTTTATTACATTTCTGTTGGTCAGATATGAAAAGCTTTTAACTCCTGCTTGTATAGATTCAAGTTGAGTCATAATGGAGGAATATAAACTCTACATTAAGAGACAATGTTGTTTCTAAACCAACTGTAAGATTTTTGCAGTGAGATTAAAATAATTATATTTGAAAGTTGTGTTTCCTTAATTCCAAAGTTCAATGCATTCATTGAAACCAATTCAAATCAAAAATGATTTTAAAAATATGTATAATAAATTGTTCTATCTGAACTGAATAAAAAAAAAAATCGCCTAGTAGAATGAATAAATTAAATTTCATAAAATAATCATCACTTATGATGAAGAATGGATTGGATTGTTTAAATAATCAAATCTGTAAAGTGGTTGAATGAGAAGCTAAAACCTCAAACTGAAACCTTACTATTATCACTGGAAGATGATAGTGTTTAACCTTTAGCACTCTGCAATATTTCATCCTCATCCACTGCATGTAAGTGGCCAGACAACTGCAATGACATCATCAGTGCAAAATTCAAACACACTTTGGTTTGATGATCAGTTGCATGCAGTGACTGTATGAACATTTTGTTTGATGAATATAGTCTTCTACATACAATGTTACAGGTTAATAGAAGAGGAAGGATTTGATACATCTTATCTCTGCTCTTTGTTTGAAGGAAGCTATGTAAACCAACTTGTATTAAAAACCAATTTGGTTGAATAGAAAAGATCTTGTTTTACTGCATGATAATGCCCACCTTGAGTAACAAATGATGTTACTCAAGTTGAAGTTGGCAATTTTATTGCATTCTGTCTATTCATCTAACCTTTTTTTTTTTTTTTGCTTTACTATTTTTTTGATAAGAATTTCCACAATCAGAATCACATGAAGAAGTTTTCAATGAATTTATCAGTTATTTGAATAAAGTAATTTTCTAGTATTAGATATTTTGAATAAAATATTTTATCAATTTTTAAATTTAAACAAGTCAACAATTTTATGTCAGAAATTTAATTTGTAAACAAATAAAATTTTACTAGTTAAAAATCTTTTTTTCTTTGTAAACAATTCTATTTGAAACTCTTAAGGGAATAGTTGATTTTCTAAGCGCTGCTTACATGGGGTACCCAGTGAGGATTGAATTCGCTACTCAGTTGTAATAGGTTCTAGTGAGATAAGCTTGCTAATCATTACACCATCTCAAGGTGCCCAAACTCTTAAGGTAATAGTTGATTTTTTAAGCGCTGCTTACATGTGGCACAAGTACAAAAGCATGGGGTACCCAGTGAGGATTGAATTCGCTACTCAGTTGTAATAGGTTCTAGTGAGATAAGCTTGCTAATCATTACACCATCTCGAGGTGCCCAAACTCTTGAGGTAATAGTTGAACAAACTAAATTAAGATTATAAAATTTTTTTCTAAGTTTGGGTTATGCAGTGTGAACATTGGAGTTGTTGATCATGAAACTAAAATAAATGAGATACAAAATTGCTAATGTAATTAGGTTATTAATTTTTGTTGAGTATTTTCTACATTGTGAAGGTCACAAAACAAGTTGTATTATATGCCGTTATATGAAAATGCTAGTTTGAAAATAGTACCAGTTGTTGATTTTATTTTATTTTTTTATTTCTTTATTTAACCACCCTAAGTAAAGCAATAATGCCACTAAGGCACAAGGAGCTACTGGGAGTGAAAGAGAATGAAAAAACACTTTAGAAGGTACTGGAAACTGCATCCTAAACAGGAAATCAGGGCCAAACTTCTACTCTGTTCAAAAGACTGTGTTTGAAGTTTATAACACAAACTGTAGGGGCCAACATTTCAGTGTCATGTCAACAGTAAGTTCTGTTAAGATATATAGCAAAAGCAAAAAGTCTTAATATTAAATTTGTCAACTTGGATATTTTAGAAATTTTACTTAAACTTGAGATATGAGAAAGATTTTGAAATCTTGGTGTGCAAGACTTGAAAAAATATCAATTTCTAAAAGGCTGGGAGTTTTAGCTTGCTGATGCTATTTGCAATGAAAGAAATTCAAGTCTTTCTTATGAAACTGAAGCAAACTCTTTCTACTGCATGTGATGGTAAAGTCTGAGAAAATATGTCGCATTTACCACTTAGAGCAGAGGTTCTCAACCAGATGGGGAATTTATGCCGGCAGAGTAGGGGGTGCAGTCAGAGTGGATATTTTACTTTTTCACAAGTATCTTATTGACTGTAATCTTCATCAGAATAAAATCAATTTAAATACCCTGACCTTTCTATTGAAATTTTTGTTTACTGGATTAGAATACCTGGCATTCTATTGAACATTTTGTTTATGGAAGTATACTTCATTTATTTATTTAATAATTACAAATTACTAAACATGTATTCAAGTTTAAAAATCCATTAACATTTTCTATAGAGATTAAATTTTTAAAACTTCTCTATAAAAATAGTCCGTGTATATGTGTTAAAGGGGGAAACGAATGAAGATTTTTAATGATATGGGCATAATATTTAGAATTAACCTTTTGAGTTGAACAATCTTGGAAAGGGGAGGGATTACATTTTGATGTGTGGTGAAAAGGGAGCATTGGGCTAAAAATGGTTCAGAGTGACTGACTTAGAGGGTTTGTGTACATGCGTTAAAACTGGCATATAGTCAGTGGTTTTGAGCCACTCAAAGGACATTGATAGTGACAGTAATGCAGAAGCAGCAAAATTTTGATGTGACCATACAAACTGTTTTTATTCTGGGCAAATATTTTGTGTGCGGTTGAGATCACCCCCTTTTCATATAAAACTATTATTTTTGAGTTATTTTTTGTTTTTGCTCTAAGCCAGGTAATAAAAACCACAAGGATGCAACAGGTTACCAAGAGTGAAAGAAATGTAACAATAATAGAGAATATGACATTGCATTTAAATTTTTGAAGAGTGTGGTTGATAGGAAAGCAGGAAGCCGGAAGTTCCAAAAGTGTGCAAGGGAAGAAAACATTAGCATTTAAATTACAGATAGAGCTAGCTATTTCAACAATGAAATTATATGACCTGGCTACTAATCGGAGCTTAAATTTATGGTTAAAATATTGATGAGGGAAGTTCATCAGAACAATTATTGTGAAAATAGTTATAGAATATACGAAGGGAAACTAAGGGCCATGGATGTATTAAAATTATCAAGCCATTTCTTGCTCCAGGTAACAGATTGTAGGTCTCTCTTTTTTTTTTTTTTTTTTTTTGCTATAAATCAGTTTCCAATTTGACCTGATATAACCAATCACTTACCATTAAAACAGGAATATATAGTTGTGCCATCAGCATAGATACAAAATGATGATATCAGGAAGGATGTTGGTTAAAATTAGGAACAATGTTGAGCTAGGGCCCTGGGGAAGGCCTATATTAATGCAAAAAAGATCTAGAAGAGTGGGTATTCAAGACAACTTTTATTTCATGATTTGATAAGAAAGACTGAATTAGATTGAAAATTAATCTGCAAATATTATAACCTTTTAGTTTGTTAAAATGATCAACATGATATTGAACCTATCAGATTTATGGTGTTTGTTTTGTCTCTAATATTTTGAATGAAGATCAGTGGGGTTGTTACATGGGTGTCACCTTGACAAACACTTATTTTTAACTTTTTAATACCTGCCTATTAATGTCTGACTGCGTGTGTGTGTGTGTGTATATATATATATATATATATATATATATATTTTATTTTTTTGTAATATAATTATTTGTATTTTATTTAGAAAAATTGTGTTGTATATTTTAAGTAATAGACATTTTCCTGGTTCTTTTGAAACCCCAGGGTTTTTTCCTAAAAAAAATACTTCTTTCCCAAGCCAATACACATGACTATAGATATTTTAAAATGAAAAAAAAATTGTTAAATTCCAAACCTATTTAAAATATATAATACATAACTTAATTTCTCAAAGTTAAATAATATAAATAACAATTGCATTCTAAAAAAAATTCAATAACATTTACTGTATATACTCGTGTATCATGTGACTTTAGAAGACATAATTTTGAAGCTGAAATTTAAGGGAGTCATATCATGTATGATGCGACCCCTTAAAATTAGCTTCAAAACTAAGTTTTCAAAGGTCACATGATACTTGAGTATATACAGTTCTCACTTTTATTAATTACACCTTAAATCGCATCACTTAGCATCTTTCATAATTTACCTTGACTTTCACTTGGTCTGAAGTATATTTATGAGATCTTTTAATTTTAAAAATTCTGAATACTGCAGTGTATAAATACTTGTTGCAAAATAAAATTCTTACATTTGTCTTGATAAAGTCCATCAGAGGATGAAACGTGTCAGCGAAGATAAGTTTTCCTTTAATCTTTATTCATATTGCCGTTTTACAAATATATTTTATTAGTCGTATCTGAGTTTTTACTCAATGTCTGTTATTCCTTATTAATATAACCAGTTAGCAATATCACCGCAAATGGTAAAGATTGCACTCTGTAAACTTGTTCATGCCTTTAGGATGGGGTCATGTACAGGGTGGAGCAGAAATACCTCCCACATACTGGTAAGACATTAGTGGCAATGCTTTCTTCATCTCACGTAATACAATTATGCTTTCTTCATCTAGCATAATGCCATCCTGCTTTCTTTGTGTGAGAGACTTCAATGCTGCACACTGTATTTTTCTTCTGTAAATTTGCAAGAGACAACAAAAGAACAGTCTCATTCACTAGCATAGCATATGCATCTTAAGTTATATTTACTTCTTATTTAAATTTAAACAGTTACATCTGGATTTTTTCAAATAAGGCATTGTTCTTCTTAAAATAATTATTTCAAATCTACACCTTCATCTTGATTGTTTTAAATATAATTTAAGCAATTTCATAAAAGCACAGTTCTTGTTCATATAAGCAGAGTTCATTCCCTGTGTCAAGCAGTTCAAGAATGCATTGTTTGTGAAAATAGAACAGCAAAGTAACAATATCTAATATTCCTTGGGTGAATGTTATATATATACATATAAAACTGGATGAAAACAGTATATCCTATTGAAAGAAATAAAGGATTTTTAGTTAACACTTCTTTAACAGTACAAGGTATAACTGCTGTTTAAAGAGTGTTTCACTTGCAATGTGATAAATAAAATCATGTTGAAGATAGAAATATTGAAAGAACAATTGAGACCTTCAGTTCTGCCATGTATGTAAAAATCAGTTGTGTAAGTGTTTGTATGTTAAAGTAGATGTTTTTAACTTCCTTTAAAAAATGGAGTGATTTATCTCAAATATATCAAAGGTTGTGTTATTATGAAAATTGACAAAATTAAAACATAATTTTCTCTCTCTCTCTCTCTCTCTCTTTCCTCTCTTTCCTCTTTCCTCTCTTTCCTCTTTCTCTCTTTCCTCTTTCCTCTCTTTCCTCTTTCTCTCTTTCCTCTTTCCTCTCTTTCCTCTTTCCTCTCTCTCTCTTTCCTCTCTCTCCTCTCTCTTTCTCTCTTTCCTCTCTCTCCTCTCTCTTTCTCTCTTTCCTCTCTCTCCCTCTCTCTTTCTCTCTTTCCTCTCTCTCCTCTCTCTTTCTCTCTTTCCCTCTCTCTCCTCTCTCTTTCTCTCTTTCCCTCTCTCTCTCCTCTCTCTTTCTCTCTCTTTCCTCTCTCTCTCTCTCTTTTTCTCTCTTTCCTCTCTCTTTCTCCTCTCTTTCTCTCTTTCTCCTCTCTCTCTCTTTCTCTCTCTTTCTCCTCTCTTTCTCCTCTCTCTCTCTTTCTCTCTCTTTCTCTCTCTCTTTCTCTCTCTTTCTCTCTCTTTCTCCCTCTCTTTCTCTCTCTTTCTCTCTCTTTCTCTCTCTTTCTCCTCTCTTTCTCTCTCCTTTCTCTCTCTTTCTCTCTCTTTCTCTCTTTCTCCTCTCTTTCTCTCTCTTTCTCCCTCTCTTTCTCTCTCTTTCTCCCTCTTTCTCTCTCTTTCTCCCTCTTTCTCCTCTCTTTCTCCCTCTTTCTCCTCTCTTTCTCCCTCTTTCTCCTCTCTTTCTCCCTCTTTCTCCTCTCTTTCTCCCTCTTTCTCCTCTCTTTCTCCCTCTTTCTCTCTTTCTCCCTCTTTCTCTCTTTCCTCTCTTTCTCTCTTTCCTCTCTTTCTCTCTTTCCTCTCTTTCTCTCTTTCCCTCTCTTTCTCTCTTTCCTCTCTTTCTCTCTTTCCTCTCTTTCTCTCTTTCCTCTCTTCTCTTTCCTCTCTTTCTCTCTTTCTCTCTTTCTCTCTTTCCTCTCTTTCTCTCTTTCCTCTCTTTCTCTCTTTCCTCTCTTTCTCTCTTTCCTCTCTTTCTCTCTTTCCTCTCTTTCTCTCTTTCCCTCTCTTTCTCTCTTTCTCTCTTTCTCTCTTTCCCTCTCTTTCTCTCTTTCCTCTCTTTCTCTCTTTCCTCTCTTTCCTCTCTTTCTCTCTTTCCCTCTCTTTTCTCTCTCTCTCTTTTCTCTCTCTCTCTTTTTCTCTCTCTCTCTCTTTTTCTCTCTCTCTCTCTTTCTCTCTCTCTTTTTCTCTCTCTCTCTTTTTCTCTCTCTCTTTCTCTCTCTCTTTTTCTCTCTCTCTCTTTTTCTCTCTCTCTTTTTTTTCTCTCTCTTTTTTTTCTCTCTCTCTCTTTTTTTCTCTCTCTCTCTCTCTCTTTTTCTCTCTCTCTCTTTTTCTCTCTCTCTTTTTCTCTCTCTCTCTTTTTCTCTCTCTCTCTCTCTTTCTCTCTTTCTCTCTCTCTCTCTCTCTTTTTCTCTCTCTCCTCTCTTTTTCTCTCTCTCTCTCTTTTTCTCTCTCTCTCTCTCTCTTTTTCTCTCTCTCTTTCTTTTTTTTGTGGTGGAAAGTACCTTCTAATTCCAAAACCCGCCATTATATAATGTAAACAGATTTATGCTTTTAGCTTTTGGATTAAAATTAGAAATTTATTCTAATATAAAACTTGAAGAAAGGAAAATGAGCAAAGGAAAAAAAGAACGGAGGTTCTTTGATAGAATACTGTCCCCCTCTACCAAGAAAAAAAAATAACTTTAAAGTTCATTTGTAGCAAATATCTGTATACAAAAAGGAGGCACATTGGAGTAATGAATAGCAGCTTATGTGTTAATACCTTTAAGAAAGGTGTGAATCTATCCCTTCTTCCCTCCAGCTGTGGGAAAACAGCAGGACAGACTGGATCCTATAGCACTGGGTGGCAACCAGTCTAGGAAAATGAAAAATTCTAAATTCAAAACCAGCCTGAAGAGGGTTAGACTCCATCAGGCTATCTTGTCCAGGAAACACTACTACTACTACTACTGTTGCTTCACTACTTGTGTTGCCCATATGACGCTAATGGGTTATGGATCTTGTGATACAAAAAGACAAGGTGAGCTTTTTAGTAAAAGTGTTTTGTTGCCATGTTTTTTTTTTATTGTCACTTTTTATTTAGTACAAAGAGTATGCATAAACAGAAAGGAGCTAAAAAAAATTTCTCTCTTACAAAGATATATTTTATACTCAGTTAAGTGCCATATGTGAAAACACACTTGGGCGATCATGTCTTTCTTGAGACATGACTGACTGGGCAGAAGATTTTCCCGCAGTAGGTTGCCATTACTTCCTGCAGTATACTGGTTGCCAGCCAAGGCTAAAGAACCCAATCTGTCCTGTTATTTAACCCATAACTGGAGGGAAGATACAGATTAATACCATTCCAAGTGAATGCAACAAATATCAACTGGAATTTGAACTTGGCTTCCCGATTTCTCGTTCTGAGCTAATATCCGCTACAACGCAACGCACATTTAATTGTTGGTATGTCAGCTGATTCATCTTTAATTTGAGCAGCCTAGATTATGTAAGATTTTTAAAGTTTTTCTTTCTCATTTCTGCTTGAGCTTAACATTTTTTTTCCCTTAATGAATCGATTCATCAATTCATCTTTTTTTTTCTCCCCCTCCTCTTGTATAATCAGGTAAGAAACTTGCATAAACTGAAAAGATTACCAATTCTATTTCAATACACTAAGAACTCTCTTAGATTCACCCAGCACATTAAAATGCCAAAGAAAAATTTGCACATGAAAAAAAGATTTTATTTGTAGAATTAAGCAACTTTTTCCTTTTCCAAGACAATGTATAAAATTGATTTTTGCAAAGATCATAGAAAATTTTTTTCTTTTTCTTAATTTTTTCATACAAGTAGAAAATGCAAAACCTACCTGAAAATAACACAAAAATAATGTCTTTGGTGTATGCAAGTAATAGTATAGTCACATGATCTGAAATGTTTGTTTTATTGAAAATATTCTCTATCTGCTAATACAGTAGGTTAGGACTTAAAAACAGCTCTCTTTATATTATAAACATTCTGTTTTAATTAAATTTTTCTGACCTTGAAAAGAATTTTACTGTTTAGGTTTTTAAAAAAGGGAGTTGAAGTCCAAAAAAGTATAACTAGAATTTGAATATTTTTATTCCTTTTCAAGATTTCTATCTTCTCATATTTTAATTGAAAATAATTTCATCAGATGATATAATGTCTGTATTATTTACATCTGCCACTTAAAGCAGTGATCAACTTGTAAATGAAATCCATATTTAGTGCACACATAAATTTGTAGACCTTGTTAAATAAGGTATGTAGAAAATCACATAGAAGAATAAATTGTTATTTAACTGCAAAAATATCCATTGTTGATTTGTAATGGCTGAAGAAAGTGAAAAATGATTGTTTTGTGATTTATCAGAGGATGAATCAGAAGTTTTGTTTCATAATAGATATCAAGTAACTCTCGGTAAGATTGCGATTTAGTGATGATCCTAGTGATGATAATACTTACATAGAAGATGAAAGCATTATTCTTAGTGCTTGGCAGTAGTACAAAATGAATTGGGGATCGACTGATTATGATCTCATTTTTCTACACATGCCTTTCAGTGGTACTTCAGTTGTGAAAACTAATATCTATAATGAAATGCTCCCCACCTCTTAGATTTTTCAATTTTTTGTTTGACTTTAAACTTTTAGATTGTATTTGTAAAGAAACCAATAAATTTTTCACCCTAACTCATTAGAAATTACTAAGGCATCCTCAATCTCTTTGAATTACAATTCTTTTATCCAACTCCCAGTTCTAGTGGCATTATTGCTCCTTTTTTTCTTACATGGGCTTCTTGCATATTTAAAAAAAAAAAAGTTAAAATTGAAACAAATTTTAAAAATGGAAAATATTTCTTCAAAAGGTTTACCATTATTCTTTCATTATTTTTATAATAAAAAATATAATAACGTTATTCACATTAAAAAAAGCTAAAAATAATGGCATTGTTAACGAAAAATCCAACACTTAATATCAACTGTGAACACTGCAACAATATGCTCACTGTTTTCTAAATATAAAACATAACTATGACTACATATATACACAAACACCTTATATATTCAGTTAAAAGGGAAATAAAATTCATCATTAATGGCTAAAAGTATAGTTGAAAGCACTTGGAGAAATAAAACATTCTAACAGTTTTTACATAATTTATGATCCATTGCTAAATCCACTGCTATGAAAGTCTGTTCTCTGTGTAGGGCCCAGAGGTTTTTTTCCATCTGAATCTATCCTGCACATTTATAAATCTACCATCCGCCCGTGCATTGAATACTGTTGACATATCTGGTCGGGTTCCCCTGCTATTCTCCTTGGGCTTCTCGACAAGGTACAGCGGAGGGTTGTAATGTGATCGATACTGACTTTGCAGACCGCCTGCAGTCTCTCTCTCACCGGCGCGACGTGGCTTCCCTGTGTCTCTTCTATAAATACTCCCATGGCTTCTGCTCCTATGAACTTAGATCGCTGGTGCCTCCTAGGTTATAATTTGCAAGAGATACTAGATTAGCAACTAGATCCCACCCTTTTACAATGAAACCGATAAAATGCAACCGCAACTTCTACTCCAACAGTTTCTTTTCTCGTACTTCCCAACTGTGGAATTCCCTTCCACATGACTGCTTCCCCGATGGCTACAATCTCCAGGAGTTTAAATGTAAGGTCAATAGACACCTCCTAACACAATAACTCGCTTCCATTCTTTCGAACACTCTTCCCATCCTCCCAACTACCTATCACCCCACTTCTGACATTTCCTATATCTAACCACTCTTTCTATTTACCTTCCCCTATGTAGCCCCAAGCGCAATAGTGGCAGTGGAATGCCTTGCTTGGGGTGAAACGATTTAAAAAAAAAAATCCTGAAAAAAAAAATTGCATAAAAATATATAAAAGTATGTGTGTGTGTGTGTGTGTGTGTGTGTTTCATTAGCCTTAAAGAACTTTTCAAGAACATTATTGAAAAAACCATTTCAGCCAACTTGAAGAAATATAAATTATACACTAAAATTTAAACCTGACAACTTAAATGATAGATGAACTCTCCAACCATTTCACAAATTTTAGGGCTTCAAACTAAAGATATTATAGATTAAAAATTTAACTTAGAGCATTTTTTTTTTTTTTTCAATTGGAGTAGATAGACTGAACTATCGCCCAGTTCACACTCCACCCACGTCTATTGAACAGGTAAAGAGGCTCATCCCTTGTTTCCTGTTTAGGATGTGGTTTCCAGTTTTCTCTTTTTCACTTTTACGTAGCCCCCTGCACATCAGTGGCGTTACCGCCTTGCTCGGGGTGATATGATTAAAAAAAAAAAAATTCCAGCTCAAACATTAATTGTAAACAGATGCTGGTGTCTCTCGCCTGTATTGAACCATGGGGATTTGGATCTACCTGCAAATGTTGGATAAATTTATTCCTTCTCTTCCAAATGTTGCCTCATTTGTAAACAATGAAGAGACTAACAAAGGATTGGCAGTTTGTGCAATAAACCATTGGCAAAGGTTCTCCCATGATCAGAGTGTGAAAGACTCTGTACACATTGCAATGATACTAATGAAGGAGCTGTTCTTGAAGTACCCTCCATTTATTATGAGATGTACTACATGCTAGTGTCACTTGACATTTAATGATACCTTTATAGTCTCCTAAAGCCTGTAGAATGTATTCTTCATGGTCAGACATGTGAGTGGATCTCTGTCTTCCTCAATCCACAATTTGTTATTTTATCATCTATGAGATGGAAATTGTAGTCAAACAGAAGAAAGAAACTACAAATTTAGGTACCTTCAGTCAATTGACAAAACAAAAAACAGCATACATGATGTTAAAAGGGCTCAAACTTAATAACAACAAAGTTTTATTATGAAAATGTTTATGGTATTATTAAGAGGAAAGATCAAATTTTGTTGTTAGGATTTAAATTTTTTTTAAAATCTTCTCTAACACATTCAAAATTTTAATTAAAATTTCATTTTTTGTTTTTCGTCAGTGATTCACGCTATGTTTATGTAAGGCAACTATTAAGAAAATGGAATTGGTTGAGTAAAATGATTTTGGGGCGAGTAAATTTTCCCTCGATCTTGACCGCTGGTCAAGTGATTTTTTTTTTTTTTTTTTTTTTTTTTTTTTTTAAATATCAAAGGCTGGTTATAACCATACTAACATATGCTACATTGATAATAGTTGATAAAAGATTAAGAAGGAAAACTGAAAGAACTATTAGAAAAGGTAGTTGAGGAAAGCACAAAGAAAAGACTAATCATTAACAAGATGGAATGCATGGTCATCAGTAAAAAGGGACAAATGAAGCCGGGAGTTACATATCAGGGATGTAAAAATCAAATAGAAAATTTAACTATCTGGGTAGTATAGTAAAATATGATGGAAAGTTTAACACATATTTTAAGACTATCAAAAGATGATTTTCAGAAAGGGAGCAAAGTTTTAAGGGATCAGAAAATGTTAGAAACAGAAGGGTGCTGGATTGCTGTGCAATATTTAATCTGCTATATAACACCAAATACTAGACTCTCATCATGCCATTCAGAAAGTAAGCAAAGTATTAAGAAATAAGAAAATATTGTTAGAAACAGAGTTCTGGACTGCTAATATAAAATCTAATCTTCTATATGGTAGTGAATGTCAGACAATTTTCTCTCAGATGAAGAGAGACTTTAAGTGAAAAATGTGGTTTTATTGAAAATACAGAGAACGCTATAGGCAGTATGTGAGGAAAAAAGTTTTAAGGAGAACCAAAATACAAATAAACTAACAATCATAGACAGCTGAAATTTTGGGGATGAATGATGAGGAAGGAAGACAAAGAGAATTTAACACTCACATGGTACATTGAAGAGAAGCAAGGGAAAAAAGTGATTAACTAACTTGGAAAGTTTTAGTAAATAGATAGCAGAACAAATAGCACAGTAATAAAGGTCATAAACAAACAAGAAGTACTTAGAGCAACAAAAAATGGAAGTTGTGGAAAGCTATGATTGTCCACATCCTGAAGGTACATACAGAGGAATCGTGTTAATCCCCCCCACACACACGCGCACACACAATTTCTACCCAATGCATTGAATATTGAAGTATGTTGTTATAGAGTAGACTGCATATTAATTTTTGATCTTAATGTGTTAACTCTCTTTATTTGAAGATAGACAATAGTATTTTAAGAAAATGTAGAGGTCATACTTTAAAATAATTGGAATATCAGATGTTTAAAATTACTCTTCTATTTAACCCATAGCAAGTGGAGAATAAACAAATTTCAACCTTTCCCAAAGACACTAGTGCAAAATAAATTCAAATGACTAGGTTAAAACTTCAACTCTCTGATTTCAGTTCTTGCAATGATAACCATTAGGTCACTCATACATCCTTGATTTTAAATATTCAAAGTTTAATCTAATTTTTAAGATTTTTCTTGTTTTGCTAGTCAGCAAATTTCTTGTAAAACTACATGGCTACTTGTCTGTTGGGCATATTTTAAGTTTTCCCTATTTACTATAATTTTTTGTTTTTATTTTTGGTCAGTTAATAATCAACTTGGCACGAAATAGCTGATATATATCCAAACAAGTTTGATTAAAAAGAACCAAGAAGGTCTGTTTATTTAATTTTTTGTATTTTTAAATAAGGTGTTTGCATATTGGAATCAAAATTGTGGATAATCTCTCTGAAATTCCTGTTTATATTTGTACAAGTACTTACAAACATCTGTCATTTTCAAGAACCAATGTGGTGACTGTGGTAAGTAGAATTCTTCTAGTTACATCCTGGTATTCTTTGAAACACTGAAACTTTCAAATAGTCTATGGTAGGTACCTCCACTCATTTTCGATAACTTTTAAATTGAAGTTTTAAAAATAGTTTTCTTGAAACTTAGTTTTAACTGAAAACCAAATTATTAAATTTACTGTTTCCAGTAAGCAAAATATTCTGGTGTAATTTCAAACAAATTATATTGATTAAATTCTAAAATTTTCAGATTTCTTTTTATTAATTTTAAAAAAGTTTTTGGGCCATTTTTGAGTGGTCAACACATTTGTAAACAAATATTAATTCTTGGTTTTAAAAATTTTGCAGAAATAAAATATACATCTGTGACATGTTATTTTTGGAAAATTAGCAAATTTAGTGTTAATCTGATTTACACAGGTATTACTTATGAAATTTAGACTAAAACTATTCAATTACAGAATGTTGATCTTTCTGTACCTCCATTATGATTTGACATGTGATGCTAAGTGGATGTAAAATAAGCTAAGTGTTTATGGTGATCACAAGTGACATAGTTGTTCAAATTTTTTTCCTGTAAGAGGAAGAAACTGTGGAACACATGAAATTTTAATGTACATACAGAAATTACCATACAAAAAAAACTTCAAATAAACAAAAAACTTAAAATGTTTTTGGAAATATGATGGCACAATTTGTATTAAACTTTCCAATTTTTGATTAGTAAATATAATCTTCACTTACTAACTTAATAACCTAACATCTACACGTCTTTGAAATATTCAAACAATATTTTTGAAACTTCAAAAATTATTGTAATTAAAAAAAATAATTAAAACAATTATTTTAAAATTTTATTATTAATTGAAAAAATTTTCTTTGCACTATAATGTCCTTAATTCATATTATTTATTAAAGCTTTTCTAATTAAATAATATCATAGTTTTATTGCATTTTTAATTTACTATTGGAAGTAGATTTTCAGAAAAAGGGCTAAATGGTTGGGGGGAAAAAAATCAATGATTTATATTCCCCAATGAGTTCCGCTTACAAAATTTAATATATTGAAATTTGATGAATTTATGTGGGGGTGGGGGGTAATATATGTAAAACAAAACATTTTTACCAAGATTTTTTTTAAAATAATAATTTTAAAATAAGTTTCATTCATTTGTGAATAAGTTCTGAAAGTTTCATTAAAATCTGACAATTATTTGATTTTTGTAAGAATTTCCAAATTAATGTATTTGTCACCAGAAAAAAAACTGTTAGGTAATATTACATTTTCCATAGCAAACTCTCGTTACGATTTGGCTATTTGCTAACTAAAATCAAAGCAAGATTTTTTTTACCAAAATTTTAAATGTGTTAGAAACAATTAAAATTTTTTTTAAATAATTAAGACTTTGATCTTTCCTCATAATGATAAACATTTTGATGCAAAATATTTGTTTTTATTATATTTGGGTTTTTTTTTTCTTCAGACTATGCTGTTTTTTTCAGCAATTTAATGGAGTTATCTAGTCTATAGTGATGTTACAATTTCTGCAACCACATCACCTCTTATATCTGGCTACCTAACTCTCCAGACTGCAGCTCCTTTATTATGTGTGAGATGCAGTTGAGCAAGAGACCAACGAAACTCCTTGTAATACCAAAGATGAACTAAAGGCAAGAATTATGGCAGCATTCATCAACATAAACAAGGAGACCATCCATAAGAGTTTCAGGAATTTCTGAAGTTGTCTGGAAACTGGGGTTGAAGCCAATAGCAATTACATTGATAAACTTGCTCTTTAGTATTTAAAGATATTTTGGTGTGTGTTATTTTCAATAATTCATCCATTGCACCTTGTATAGTCTCTAAACAAGTTTCGTTAAAATGAACCAACAAGTTCTATCTATTTAATTTTTTATTGTATTTTCCCAATTTTTTAATAGGTTGGATCAAAATTGTGGATAAACTCTTTGAAGTTTTATATTTTAAGTATTTTCAATAATCTCGGTCATTTTGAAGAACCTATGTGGTGTCTGTATAGTAAGCAGAATTCCTTTATTTTGTGATATTCTTTGAAAAACTGAAACTTTCAAATAGGCTATGGTGATGTTATCTGTAACTGTTATTGAGAGCAAGGCTGTAGTGAAAGAATCTTTAGTTTTTATTTATTTATTTGAAATGAGGTTGCACGAGAAAAGTATTTTTTTTTTTTTTTTTTTTTAGTATTTCAAACTTCAATATTTAAGAAAAAAATTGTTGCCACTAAATATTACATATTGAATCATAACAGCATGTCATGTTAGTTTTCAGTTTCTTTTTAAGGTGTGTAGACACTATCTGTTAGTGACTAAAATAGGTTAAAATGGCTGAGCGGTTAAATACTAAATCAGTTTTTCTTGTTCTAAAATTCTCATTGAATTCTATAAGTATTCATTTATCATTTATAGTTCTTGATTGGAGTAGAGTAACAGGGGACAACTGTATTTTACATCAGTAGGAGTCTTTATGAATAAGGAGTGATTGTTTTCTGTATGACTTGCCTTGTAAGGAAAACAATGAACACTGTTGAAGAAATTATAGTTAATGTCAACTAAGTCTATTTCTACTTCACTGTGCCTAAAAGATGAATCATATGCTTTTGGAAAGTTACAAACATCTTCAATCACCTCCATGTCTTTATCAAGTTAATACTGACAAATTTTAATCAGTGAAAATTTCATGGTTTTCTTATTTTAATATTCTGATGAATCTTAATTCTTAAGTTAGTGATTGAGTAAGCTCAGAGGGAGTTCTACAATAATAAAATATCAGTAGAAATTCTCCTATTGCATCCTTAAATATTTGAGCTTAACAATTTTAACGAAATATTTCAATAATAATAAATATGAAAGCTGACCATTATTTTAAGTGGGTACAAATGAAAAGATTTGAAATTAAAAACTTCTCCATTTCACAGAAACATCAAGTAGTGTCTTTTCCCCTCTTTCCTTGTGATAAAAATAGAATAGTTCATTATTTGATATATTAGTAGGAGATGTTAAATATTTCTATCTTTTTTTTTTTTTTCTCTCATTTTCTGACTGAGACCAAGTAATGTCTTTTTTCCTTTTTCCACCTGATCAAAATGGAATAATCCATTATTTATTGAGGTATTGGTAGGATGAAAGGAGGGACAAACAGATATTTTGCTGTTTTTGCTTATGTAGGGAAAGAAATCTTATCTATATCCGTATTCTTCGAAAGTGGGAATCACTCGCTCAGCAAATGCACACAATGGATAAATAAAACCAACTTTTAAACCCACCAAGATTTTCATAATAAAAAAAGTCACTTAATTCTAATTGTCAAGAGAAAGGCAATCAATTCTGGTAGACTGAAAAAACCAATTACCTCCTGATGAATTATTTTGAGTCTCAGTTAGTCAGTTAAGTGCCATACATAATACATGCTTGAACTGACTGGGCAGAAGATTTTCCTGCAGTAGATTGCCATTACTATCTGTGGTAGACTGGGTTGCCTTGGTTGGCAACCATTCTGTCCTGCTATTCAACCTAAAGCTGGAAGGAGAAGTGTACTTGTGCATAAGTGAATGCAGCGATTAACTGGAGTTCGAATTTGGCTCTCCGATTTCTCATTCCAAGTCGATATCCATTGCACCACAACCTCTCATTTGTGCTCGTTTTCATTTCTTCTCCTGCTCATATCCCAATTATGTTTCCAAGTATTCACTATTTATTTCACTTTGACTTAAAAAAAAAATATCACTGCACTGATGAACAAAGTGAAGGACGTCAAAAACAAAACTTATCCATATCTATTTACACTTACTTATAACTAGCAGTATAGCCCAGCATTGCTTGGGTGTAATGAAAGCTTTAAAACTAATCGATGGTCCTGGAGCTTAGACTCAGCCTAAAGAATATTTGTGTGAAGTTTGGTGAGAATTGGATAAAAATTGTGGATTTGTATAAAAGACATACAGACATATAAACACACACACACACATCTTGCCTTTATTTATTTTTATATATCTCTATATCTCTCTCTCTATCTATATATATATATATATATATATATATATATATATATAATCGATTTTCTGCACTATTGTAAGAACTGCAACCTTGAAACTTCTGAATATCATTTCTTATGTCTTTGTCTATGAGTGTATCGAATTTGATTAAAATCGGATCACTCCTTCTATAACCCGATTTTTTTTCAATTATCGATTTTCAATATTTATCAGGGGTACCTTGACACAAAACCTAGCTAAGAACAGACGCCTATAGTACAACTGTGTAAATTTTCAAGAAAATCGGTTCAGCCGTTTCGGAGTCTATAGGTAGCGGACACACACACAGTTCCATTTATAAATAAGTTTAGATTAGATTTAACTGACCTATTTTAATCCTGTTTATGCTATCTTAGTCACTTATTTACATAAGTGGACATTGCTGGCTCTGTTATCTTCATGAGACTCCAGTAATTGCTTCATCATCACTGGCATCCTCAACATCTGCCAAGCTAGCAATCCTACAAATATCCAGAAAATGGTGATCAATTGAGATATTATAGGAATGAATGTATGTCTGTCACAATTCCTTTCCCTCTTTGAGATGTCAATTTGGGTGCTCTACCCATCTTTTGAATTCCAATTGAATTTGTTGCATTCACTTATGTGCAAATAACCTTGAAAAAGTTATGAATCATTCTTCCTCCAGCTATGGGTTAAACAACAGGACACTGTGTTCTATAGCCTGGTTGGCAACCAGTATACTGCAGAAAGAAATGGCAACCTACTGTGGGAAAATCTTCTGCTTTGTCAGTCATAGATCGAAAGAGACATGATCGCCCAAGCATATATCACATATAGCACTTGACTAACTGACCCATATCTCAGCTTCGATCTGAACATATGCAGGTGTTCCATATCCCCATGTATACTGTGCATGAATTCTTAAATATTGCTCTTTGAAGCAACAGGTTCTATGATTGCTTGGATCTAAGTAATTTAAAATATCGACACTATTGGTTAGATATGTACTTTTTTGCCCATATCTTTTAAATGTTCAGTGATGTCTTTCTCTAATTTCATTTTCACTTGGTCTGTATGTGACTCTAAAAAAAAAAAAATTTGACATTCCACCAATTAAGCATCTTTTTCAGTGATTGAGATCCCCTCTGCAATTGAACTCCCTCTCAAAAAAAAAAAATATCCTGCTCTGTCTCCCAGCAATTTTACTTGTAGTTGCCACTCTAGTTTCCCTTCATATGGTTACTCAGACACTCACAATCAATCATGGATACAGCCTCTGCTGTTAATGTTACAATACAAATAATCTTTTCCAATTGTCTCCTACATGAATTCCTTGCTTCTCTTACACTCTTGGTGTGGGGTCAGTTGACTGACACCTATAACATCTAACAACCAATTGAACAACCTTATTACCTATGCCAAAAATAGTCCTATCCCTGGTGAGAGTATCTGCTTTAATCTTCTGCTAGAGTATGAATGTTACATTCAGCAAATCACTCTATTAAGATCAAACATGATTTAGTAATTACTTTTGCAGCTCCTTTTGTTTTGAAACTAATTCTTAGTAGTTTAATCTAATTTTCAATTTTTTTTTTTTTTCTGATGAATTTTTTTTTTTGTAAAACTATGTGGCTTCTTATAGACTGTTGAGTATATTTTTAAATGTTACCTATTTGCTATAAATTTTCAATTTGTTTGTTTTTTTTGTTAGTTAATAATCAACTTGGCATGAAAGTTTTTTATATATATATATATATATGTACAGGGTGTGATGAGTAAATTGTTACCATTTTATATTTTTAATTTCGCACAATGTTCTTGATTTTGTTGACTGCATAGTGTAGTAGGGTCAGTTAAGCCCCATCTGTTTGGGGAAAAACTGCAGAATGATAAATTAACTCTGCTATAAATTTGGAAATGGCATGCTGTACTGCTTGGCATTCATACTAGAAACTCCAATACCAATATTTCAGTGTGTTTAGGTGTCAATCCAAGGACAGTGCAAAGGATTCAGAAAGAACTGGACGATGTATCCAATCGTCATCATGGTATTTCGAGTGATCAGTGATGGTAATGTTATGCTGCCTTTTATCGTCTCACATGGCTTCAGACTCAATATGGAGGCCTACATCAAGTGCCTTCAGAAGATAGTGCTCCTCAGGGTCAAGAGGTTTGGCTGATGGAAGACCCTATGTGTAGCAACAGGACTCTGGACCATGCAGGAAAACCCAGTCATGGCTGTCAGACAATTTCAGCAACCACATCACCCCTTACATCTGGCTACCTAACTCTCCAGACTGCAGCTCCCTTAATTATTATGTGTGGGTCACAGTTGAGCGAGAGACCAACAAAACTTCTTGTAATACCAAAGATGAATTAAAGGCAAGAATTATGGCAGCATTCACCAACGTAAACAAGGAGGCCATCCAGAAGAGTTGCAGAAGATTCCAAAGTTGTCTGGAGACCATGGTTGAAGCCAATAGCAATTATATTGAATGAACTTACTCTTTAGTATTTCAAGATATTTTTGTGTAATTTTGATAAATATATCTGTTATATGAGATATGTGTTATTTTCATTCAAGACCACCTTCATTATATGGTTAGATAGGAAAGATTGGATCAGATCATGCAAGCGTCCAGTGATACCATAACCCTGTAACTTTGCATAGAAGGCTATTGTGCCAAACCTTAGAGATATCCAGGACAACAGTACGAGCCTTACTGGACTTATTAAGGGCCTGGTATATGTACTTTGTGATGGTTGTTAGCATATCAGCCAGAAACCTGGCAAAGCGGAAGCCGTATGAGAATAGTTTATGGACAGTAAGATATTTCAGCATTGATAATAGCCTCGAACACTATCCAAAAATTGGTAAGAGGTTGATAGGATCATAATTGAATGGGTCCAAGGATTCCTCTGAGTTCTTGAATACAGGAACCACAGAGAACTTCCAGCAAGCAGAAAGGCAGTAATTATAAAGTTTAGATAGGATAGAGGAGAGTTCAGGGACAAATTTCTTCAGGACAGTGACTGGGATTCCATCACCTCCACTTGCCTTATGGGGATCAAGTTTTGATATTATCTTAGATACAAGAGACGGGGTAAACATCTTTCAGTTGAGCCTCGGTTCTAAGGGGGAAGTGGGGTGCGGGTACTCCAGATGAGTCAAATGTGGAGATTGATGAAAAATCTGCAAGCAAAGCACTCAACCTTGTCCACAGATGCTGTGAGAAACTTGAATTTATTAAGGGAGGGATGGAGGATTTGCTGTTGTTCAGCACACATTTGCAGAGCTGCCAATAGTCTTTGGAGCTGAACTTGGGGGCAGTTATGTGCCGCCTCATTCTCTCAGCAAACAACAGCTTGGCGTTATTTAGGATCCTCTTACACTCATTATGAGCAGAGGTAAATAGGCACATATTGTGGTCAGAGGCAATAAATGACACAGAAAATCAAATAAAAATTTTTTGAAATTCATAGTAAAAGAACTACTAGAAGACAAACTAATTATGAAGTCGTCACCTTTTATAATAGAAAAAAATCTTAGCATCTTGGAAAACTCTGAAAACAGTTTAAAAAACTAGAAATAATATTCTTGATAGAAATCAAAGAAAGACATGATGCTGAAATTCTACTAGGGATGACCAGATTCCATGATATAAAGTTAAGGGTCTACCCACTCCAATTTGTAAATTCTTCCAAAAGTGTAGTAAGAAGCACTGAACTCTCACTGTGTACACTAGAGGAAATTTAAAAAAAAAAAAATGATAGAATTATTGATATTAACACTTGTATCATTACTTTTAATGCAACAGGACCACCATATGAAATAAATATGAAATAAACTTGGATATGCACTTTCCAAAGTAGAAACATATTTCATACCCATTAAGATGCTTCAATTATCAAAGATATGGATACGGTAAGCTGGTATGTGGAAAATGTAGAGAAAATTATCCTAATCACACAGAAATTGCATGCCCTAATTGTAAGCAAAATCATAGGGGAATTTCCAGGGACTGCAAAACCTGGAAAAAAGTAAAAAAAAACATATTAAATATTAAACACATTAAAAAAAATCTTTTCTGAGATGCAAGGAAAAAAACATTGAAACGAACTTCAATAAACCATTGCATACAAAAATTACCCAAGCAACATCAAGCTGTACCCATGAAAATCTAATATCAAACAAATTATATGAAATACAAGAACTAACATTGTTAATTCAAGAAGTAAAAAACACATTGAAAAACCTTAAAACCAATTGTAAACGTGAAAACAACCCAAACCACTGAACCAAAATTAACCATAAACAACGTAATTCCAATATAAAATTCACTAACAACTTCTCAACTACAAAACACTCAAAACTTCTCAAATGGTAAATTCCACAAACAGAAAGCTGACAAAAAAAAAAATCCAATCAAACCTCAAAATAAAAGTGAAATCCAAAAATATAAAAGAAACAGAATTAAAATCAAACAGGGGGAGGGGAATGTAAAGAACCCAAATAATCAAGAACATATAAATACTTGAACAAGTTCACAAACAAGGAAAACAAACAATATAGAAAGTATGGAAATAGATAACCAAAAACAGTCATCCTTAAGATCCGCTCATGAAAATGAAATAATTACAACTCAAATAGACAAAATACAACCATCATACAATGGAACTGTAGAGGCGTTAAACCAAACTATGAAGAAATCAAACAACTCCTTACATATTACAATTCAAATATTGTCTGCTTACTCAAAGAAACTGATAACATCTCCTTTAAAGGACATGAAACTTAGCACAAAATTAATGTATCAACAATAGAAAATAGGTCAAGTCGGGGATACTTCAATATTGGTTAAAAATCAATACCCCATGAAAAACAAAAACTATAAATAAAATTCTATGCACCATAACAGTAAAAACTTCAATAACCATATGTTTAATTTATATTCCTCCAAAAAACACTGAATAAGACCGAAATAGAAAGGCTTATGTGCCATGTCTTCCATGTCTTCCTATACCTAATGACTCTTAGCATTCTTTCTCCTTGTTACCCAACCCAAGCCCCACTTTGCCATCCACCTGCTCGGGTTCATCACATTTGTTACATGCTGCTTTTCCCTGCCTCTCTTTTCCTCTATCTGGCCTGTGACTATCAGATTCTCCAACCCCTTCTTTCTCATTACATGTCCCAGGAACTTTAGCTATCTTTTCCTGATGCTCAGTATTAATTTCCTGTTCATTTTTTTTCCATTCCAAAACCTCATCATTGCTCACGTGCTTAATCCACAACATGCGCAGCATCCTTCTGTAGAACTACATTTCAGTTGACTCAAGTTTTTCCTTCATCTTTGATAAGATTGTAATCCAGTACTCTTTGTTTCTAATGAAATTTTCCTGTCTCTTAATACTCCAGCTTCTGGAATGCATCTTTCGCCATGCCAATTTGCCTTCAGATCTGTCGCACTCTGTCTTCTGTTAAATATTTAAGTTTTTGTACTTGATTGATTTTAATATGCCCCACCTGTATTTGGCATTTTGGTTTACTCTTTTTGCTGATGACCATGCATTTGGTTTTCTTCCTGTTTATTTGTAGTCCTTTCTTTTCACTTTCTTCAGCTACCTTCTGTAGGAGGTTTTGTAGTTTCCTTTCCGTGTTTGCTATCAGCACTGCATCATCTGTGTCCCCTTATGTTGTTCAGATTGTGGCCTCCAATGACAAATCCTGGTATAACTTCTAATCGGCCAATTTCCCACTTCCTTTCTGCTAATTCGAGATTTTAATGTAAACAGCAAAATGTAAGGCTGTAGGAACACCAAACAAACTGGTAAAATTATAGAATCTCTACTAGAATCATATATATGTATCCTTAATGACCAAATACACTCATACCTATACTCAGGTTCTGAATCAACATCTGCTTTTGGCCTAGCCATATGTTTCCCATTAATTTTTATGGACTTTCAATAAAAAGTTCATGATTTCCAATGTGGTAGTGACCACTCACCTATTTTTCTAATATAAGTAAGCCTATAACAGAAAAAAGGAGTCCAAAATGGCAACTACACAAAGCTAACTGGCTAAAATTCATTGAATTCTGCTCATTCCAAGTCAACATGGAAATTCTCAATGAACCAGAATCAATAGTTTTTTACAAGCATCAAATAAATAGCAAATTTGCCACACACAATTAGTGTTTTGTGTGTGTGTGTGTGGGGGGGGGGATCTGTCATCCAGCATTTTATGTGGTCTAGCAGTGGCTTGGTCCCAAGAGTGCTGGATTAAAGTGCTTATCCCTGTTTACTCTTTTATTTCAAAGCCATCTGGCAGTATCATAATTTAAAGTTGCGCATGAAACAAATCATCACATTTAAGTATTATCAAAATTTCTTTTTACTTTAAAATTGTTTAGGCTTACACCCACATCATGTTAAAACGACAGTTCTCATATGATCATTGAAGTTAACCAACGTTGACCTAAGATGGGTGACTGCATAAGAATACCAAATACTGTAGATTTAGGGGTGTGTGTGTGTGTGTGTGTGTGTGTGTATAGTGTTATAGATGATTGATCTGAATTGGAAAAGCAGAGAGCCAAGTTCCAATTCCCGTCAGTTCGTTATATTCATTTACATACAGATACCCTTAAAGTTATGAATCCACCTCTTTTCCATCCGGCTATAGATTAGTTAGTATCAGTAAATCATTATCTCCAAAAAATCTTACATTGTTAAAATATTTTCTGGTTTTAAATAACCTGAAAAAAAAAAAACAAAGAAAAAAAAAACAACAAATCAATTTAACTTTACTTGGGTTTTGGTGATTTTCTTTTTCTCTTTGTTAATTTCTGTCATGTCATTATTGATTATAAACAATTGATAGTTATAAATTTCTTGACAGCTCGTTATTTTAAGGTCACAAATTGTAATCTTACTTTATGCTTTCTTTTTTTCTTGTTGATCATTGCATGTGATTAAAAGTACTGTCTGTAAATAGTTGATTTACCAGCTTGCTAAATTTGATCACTCAACTGACAGATTTTGGTCAGATTTGGAGAACTGGTCAGACAACTGATGGTCTTTGTTGTTTGTTGAAAGTATCCAGTAATAACCTGATCAGGGGTGGGATGAAGGCAGTCTTCTTATACTGAGATTGTTCTGCCATCTTTGATAAATGTGAGGGGAAAGATAGAGTAAGTTCTCCATCAAGTTAAACATCAAACTGATGTTTTTATTTTTATTTCAAGAGTTATAGTACTTTGAAGTTTCTCCTTGTTCAATTCATCATTTCCTTCAACAGTAAAATGGATTTTCTGTCTTTTTCCAGATATCAGCTCATTTTTCTTTAACTGTATAGTTTGCAAGATTATCTTCACTTTCCGCTAGTAACATGACCCCCTTACCCCTCCCCCCCCAAAAAAAACTCCATGTCATTTCCATAAATATTTTCATGGCAATTGTTCTAAAGAGCTTTCTTACTTGATGGTACCTTGACTGCATGAATTTAAGTATAGTATTAGATTGGTAACTAGATTTAATTGTTTTAGTATTGAAATAGCTAGATGTAACTCTAAGTTCTATTCTAAAAGTTTCTTTTCTTTTGCTTCTCACCTATGGAACTCTATTCTGGTTTCTTTTTTTTTTTTTTTTCCTGTCTTATGTATGATCTTCAAAAATTTAAATGTAACATTAATCGCCATCTTCTATCTTCCTGAATCTGGTTCTTTTATTGTTTCTCCTTAAACAATTTCTCATTTTCTTTCACTCCATAACCTTGTGTGTCATATTGGGATTATCACCTTGCTCGGGGTGAAATAATCACAGAAAAAGCAAAAATACAGACTTCTTTTGATATAATCTTCCTCCTCCTCCTACTCCTATCTACTGTTTTTTTTTTTTTCATTTCTTTTATTTAAAATATTTTTATTTTAATTTAAAAATAAAATTCACCACTTTCCTCTTTTTGTTTTCTTGCATTTCATTCAGTCATATCTTTTTTATCCTTATATCTTGCTTCATTCTTGGGTATCCTTTTTTTTTTCTTTTTTCTTTGTGTGTGTTAAAAGCCATCTTTTTAACATTTGTAAAGTTATTAACTGATTATTCAGGATAAAGTTGTATCCAAAATATTATTAGCAATATCTTAGTTCTATCATGGCTTTGCCTTTCTCCAATCCCCTAAAGATCACTATCAGACCAGTATTCATTTGTGGCAAATAATAGTTCTGTTAATTTAATTTTGTATTGATAAAACTTTGCCATTCACAATGTTACCAATGCCTGTAAATTGATAAATATTTGATATTCACCCATTTAACTTTAAAGTTGTTTACGTGTTTATTAATTTTGATCATTTTGACTTTGAAGGCTTTTGGAAAAATAAAATGTCTGAAATGTTTTTTTTTATTTATCTATGAAACATTATTTTAAACAATTTCTCATTAATTATGGTTAATGTTGTATAATGCACAAGTTATTACAGAATTTCTTAAAGGTGTGTATGTAGACTCCAAATTGTTCTAAAGAATTTAGTGCACTTTTTGCCTTAGTAAACCTAGTCCAATTACAAGAATATGTGCATCCTATATTCCATTTATGTAAATTAACTTAAATGCAAGTGCTTATATGCTTGATTGTGAGAAAGTAAACAAAACTAGAAAGAGCAGCCAAGACTGCAAACCTCAACCAAGGCAATACTGACATCATCTCGACGATTAGCAAGAGATGATCATTAAAATGAGAAAGAATAACTAATGAACTCGACCACTCTCAAAATTAAATGCACACTTAAAATGAAACAGGTGGTAATTCAGTATTTGGCATTTGAAAGATAAAAATTAAATCGGTAAAATAATCCAAAAACTTTCTCATACCAGATCAAACCCCAAATCTATTCAGTTTGTGCCAGTCATGAGATCAATCATCCCTGAAAGTTTCATCTGAATCCATCTAGCAGGTCTTGATATATTGACGACGGACAAACAGAACTGATCTGTATGCATAACTAGTGCTTCTATATTACATCTTTTATATTTTTTCATTTTAGTTTATTATGACTTTAATTTGATATCTTTGTTTACATTGTATTCAACTTGTGCAATATATTTCTCATAATACAATATTCTCTACATTAGCCTTTCTTTCTTTAATACCTCAGTTGAATAAATTTACTGTCTTGTTAAAGCTAGCCTTACCATGATGATTACTCATTTTTATTGAGATCTCATCATCATTTTCTCTTTCTACCTCTTCTTGTCTACTACATAAGCAATGAAAATTATATTCACAACGTTATGATGGGAATAAAAATTGGAGTCTTGTAGGCATTAAATTCAAAGACAAAATGAGGAATGATGACACATTTCTCCTGGGAAGGGAGGGGGTTAGGAATTAGTGGAAACCAGATCCCTTGAGCTGGAAAAGTTAATTCACATGACAATTGGTGAATAGTAAAAAATGAGCTGTATTGAACTGACTGTGTGTGTGTGTGTGTGTGTGTACTAACTGGAAAAAGACATATTGTATGGTTGTCAGCAAAAGTGACAGCACAATTCTCAAGTTACATATCTTCTATGTGCCCTGTCCCTTCAGGACGTAGGCGATCATGGTTCTCCACGTCTCCCTATCCTTTGTGGCTCTTAGTATGTTTGCTCCTGTTACACCTTGCAACCCCCGTTCCGTCATCCACCTGATCAGGCCCTGCAAATATGTTATCCACTGCCTTCCTCTGTCTCTTTTTCCTTCTATCTGGCCAGTCAGTATCAGGTAATCTAAGCTCTTCTTTCTTATTGCATGTCCCAGAAACATCAGTTGTCTCTTCCTGATGCTCAATTTTAATTTCTTTTTTGTTGCCATTCTTTCTAGCACCTCATGGTTGCTTGCATGCTCAGTCCATGATATCTGCAGCATCCTTCTGTAGAACCACATTTCCGCTGCTTCAAGTTTTGTTCTTATTTTCAATGATATGGTCCAGCATTTAATGTTGTATTGAAGAACTGACATCACATAGCAATCCAGCACTCTTTTCTTTGTTTCTAGTAAAATTTCATTGGGGAGATTAAAATCAGATGTATGAATTTAATTCTCTGGGCAGTATAGTAACAGATGAGTGAGAGAAAGTGTAATGTAGAAATTCAGCTGTGAAGAGTGATGATTGTCCATGAATTGATCGGACATCCCAACAAAAAAAGTAATTTTGCGTTTGAACTTAAATATATCTAAATTATAAGACCCCAAAATACATGTATTCAAATACATATTTATGCATTAATGAAGATAGTTCAAGTCCTTTACTTGAAATATATTTCTTAGTACAATTTTGATCTGACATTTTCACTGTATAATGTTTGATTTGTGATTATCCAATTAGTTAAGTGCATTGAAAAATAAAGGTGATTATGTTTAAAAATAAATGTACAAAATAATTTTAGGTATATATATATATATATATATATATATATATATATATATATATATATATTGTAACAAAGTTGTGGAACTGGTAGGTTTTTTTAACCTGCTGTTCATGCATTTACTTTTATAAAGAGTGCTCGATACAAACGTAGAGCATTATATTATAATAACTATTACAATATAACACACACACACATATATATATATATATATAATATTCATTCTTACTGTTGTAAATGTTACATTTAGTGGATAAGTATGTTTGAGTAGACATACCTGTTTTTTTTAAAGTATAAATTTACAGCCTGTATATTTTGAGTTTTAATAAACAAAATGCAGCTTCCATTTATTAAGACCCTTGAATGCACAGGTAGGTAGACAAATTTAAAATGTTTAAAAAACAGGGATGTCCATGAAAGCAGCACACTACACCTCCTTGGCCTTACTTTTCCAACCAACCTGATGTGAATCCATAGTGGCTTCTACTGCTAGGAAGGTTGGGTCAATTTGCCAGACCAGAAAGTTCTCATCAGAATCCATTTTGCACATTTATAAATCATCCATGCATTAAATACTGTTGCCATATCTGATTGGGTGTTCCTGCTATTCATCTTGAGATTCTCAACAAAATCCAGAGAAGGATTTGCTGACTTGGCATCTCAACTTCATTTTCTCACCAACGTGATGTGGCTTCTCTCCGTCTTTTCTACAAATATTGTCATGGTAACTGCTCTGACTAGTTTAGTTTTTTTTTTTTTTTTTTTTTTTTCTGCTGCCTCAACCACATAAAATTGAAATAGTTAAGTGTAGCCATCTCTTCTCCAACAATTTTTTTTCTCGCACTTCCTACCTGTGGAACTCTCATGTTCTTGCTTCCCTGATATCTACAATCTCCAAAAATTAAATACAACGTTGATTGTCATCTTCTATCTCCTTGAATCCTGTCCATTTTTCATTCTTCTTCAACACCCCCTGTACCAAGTTTTTTTTTTTTTCTCGCTGTAATCACCTGTACATTAGTGGTGGTCCTGCCTTGTTTTGGGTGAAATGATTGGTGGATGGGACTTATATTTTCACTGACTAAAATCGAAAATTTAAACAAAGAGTGAACCTGAACTTTTTTGGGTGGGGGGTCAAGGTCATGAAAACTCAATGTTATTCCTTGTGGAATTGAGAGAATTAAAACAGAACAGAAACTTCGCACTTTCACCCATACACTTTAAAGATTAGATTTATCACAAAGATAGTTGTACCTGCCCTAGGAAGTGGGCTGAGATTGAATGCTGAAATTGAAGGAGGAAGAGGGAGAATTTATCAATTTATCATTATCCATATAGAGTAATGGTGCAAGATGGAAGTAAAGCAGGTGGGAGTTGAAAGCAGGAGCAATGCCTGTGACTACTCTCAAAAAAGGTGTATAATTCTCCAAATTTAGGTAGTCGGTTAAGGAAGGCAGAATTAAGGAAATAAAAAACCCTCTAGAGATTAATGTGAAAATTGAGGAATCACTGAATCCCTACAATGGGTTTTGTCCCAGAATGCATATAAGCGGACAGCTTTGCAAACTTGGGGACTTGCATGGTGAATCCTCCATATCAATTGCCACTGGTCTTTGCTTTGGCTGCCACCAAATCTCTTGACTACAAAGAATTTTGAACCCAGCTCCAGAATTTTTTTGATAAGGCCCAGTTTCACTATAGGGATTGATGCAGGATTTTTATTATACTAAGAACTATATAAACCAATTAAAGATCAATCCAATTATTCCTTTGTTTATTTATTTTATTTTATTTTTTGTATGCTGTGAAGATAATTCTTCCTTTGCTATAGCTCCTGGCATGGCTCAATTCAGTGTTTCAGCTACCAGCATCATTTGATTTTTCACTGCTCTGAGATCAAGATTACAACCTGAGAAGAGTAGGTGTGGATCAAAGTAATCAGCAATATCATTGACTGGTGTATGATTGGCCATGTGGCTAACAGATCATCCTAAGACCCTGAGGACTCAAATGCTAAGTGTGGTTACATCATCTGATGAAGGTGGCATATAGTTAGGTTTATATTATCTTCTTACCACTGACCAACTTTTGACCCAGGATCTAACTGATAGGGTTATATTTATATTGTTATGGATGTAAGCCAACAATAAATACCCACCCACTTCCCATATCACACACAAGCTAGCAACTGATACACACCCACCTCCACTATCATACATAAGCCATATGCATATAGGCAAAAACAACAGGAGCAGCAGACAAAAGAAGCGAAGCGATTGGCTGAGGATAACCAATCAGCAAGCCGGAAAATTTTAGCGCCAAAATATGCAAACCATGAGGTGGACTGCAAAAATAGTCAGTAGCCGGCTGAATCTCGACAGGTTAAGTCAGACTAATTGCGACTCTAAGAAATTAGACAAGACCGTAAATTCCCTGAGGCAGAAAACAAGTCACATCGTTCCAGTTGCCGAGAATGTAAGAAAGATAGTCTATTGCAGAATATAGCCATTGCACTCGAGGATCTCTGAAGAAAGAAAAAAGCCTGATACCAGAAAATATAATTCCCAGCCATCAGAGGAAAGGAAGACGAGAACCGAAGCAGTTCATTAAAGTAGCCATTGAAGAAAGCCTGGCATTCAAAGATCTTTGAAGATGCCAGAAAATATAATTCCCAACTGTCAGAAAAAAAAAGGCGAAAGCCAAAGCTATTCACTAAAGTACAAATGTTGAAATAGAATATAATCATATGATATATGTTGCTTTGTTGGTT